>JACTAS010000138.1:0-48228 GCA_014884825.1 Fusarium sp. 190-020-2 | reverse complement strand
GTTTATTATTAGCAGATTATATAGGGTATATAATTAAGCTTATTAAAGTATTATATTTCTTAATAATAAATTTTATATATATTAGGCTTAATTAATATAAAGAAGTTATATTAATAGTTAGTAAGTTAAAATTTATAAAAGTATTAATAAGTATTATTTTATATAGGTAAAATATAAAATATTTTATAATATATTTATATAAGCTTAAGATATTAGTTTTTTAATCCTAAATTAATATCTTAATATTATAATCTTATTATAATTAGTTAAATATAGAAAACTAAAAAAGAAAGCTTTAGTCTGTATATAATTAGTGCAATTAGTAGGGGAATTTGTAGGGTATATGTGACGTAGCCGCGAGGGTCGTAACAATTAGTATTATTATCAGGGTCTTATCTTATTCCTGTCAGCACTAAGTTTCAGATGTCAGTATAGGCGGAGCTGTCCTTCCTGTTATTCACTCCAGTATTACCTTCTTATCCACAGGAGGGTAATTATTTCCATAGGGCTTATTTTCAGGGGAATCTGTAAAGCTCAAACTTCTTTTTAGTCCTGCATCCTAACCAGAAGCCCAAATCGAGAACCCTCTGGAGAGACCAAGGATGACCGTGTTTATTAATCCTCTGTTATACCAAAGCCAAGAGATCGCCGTTTCTGACTGGATCACTCTTCTCACTCTTTGTTTAGCTCCGCTCATTGCGCATGTTCTCATCGGCGCGCCTTCACCGACTTATCTTTCGCTGAGTCGACCACCTTGGCATGAACGAATATGCCACTATAACCCGACCTCTATTCTCTGGCGATATGGAGCAATCACTGACCGTCGCATTCGGGCCAAGAATTGGGATAGATTCGATCTCGCTGCCAGCAATGCTTTGTTTTGGACTGACCAAGGCTGGGATGGATCTGAAGAGATGATCGCGTACAGCCGACCTCGTTGTGTGCAACTACCCGATGGAGACAGGGTCACCCTGTTGTCAAGAGATGCAATCAAAACTCTCATTATCACCGTTCAGGGCATGCAGGCCATCATCCTGCTATTGGGCAGTCAAATCGACCCATCTGCCCCAAGCTTCACACTGTTGATGGCTGTCGACATTATCTTCTTTCCCATCGCACTTTTCGGGTTGCTGAGGCTGTGCAGCTGTCTCTGGCTTACGGACGAGTTCTCATTCGCTTCGATGGAGGACATCCCTGCAGGTTCTCCACAGCCGCTCGGCTGCAGCACAACATCCTTCGAGCTTTTGGCTGCCAATCCTGCGACAATTGAGCCCCAGAGATTCTATACCTCAGCCTTCTGGGGCAGCAGAATGTTTCGATTCACGTATGCTCTAGTCCTCCTTGCACTCCTGGGGTTGGCCTTGTCGTTCATGGTCCCGCGCGGAGACACTTTCTACACTACGACGACTTTCGTGGTGATTATCTTCTACCTGGGCGTGATCGGAATGACTGCTCTGATAACTGCCTGGTACATGGGGATTAAGGGAGCAAAATCTACTGTCTTGCCTTGCATCTCATCAACCTGGTACAAGTTCTACACTGGCGCTCTGTTGGGCTTTGGAATTGCCGTGATTGTCATCGCATGCATTGAGACCCGCAAGACTCCCTGCGGAAAATTCACAAGCGGTCCAGGTATACAGGCTGATTTGTTAGCATGCTTGCGCGGAAAATTCGACAAGATCGAGCACCATGACATTATTGACGGCCCATACAATGGCACCGTCAGTTATGGTTTCCAGCGTCCCAACAATGCTAGCTACGTAGTAGCTCACTACGAAGACGATCAGCAAAATGCTTTCAATTTCACTAGGATGTGTTTCAGCAGCATGTTTGGAATCTAACGGTGTAACCAAGGCCAGCAAGCGAGAACAGACGGAAAGGCTCGACTGAGGTCTTAGCAAAAGCCTGTACGCTATGAGTATAATACAGTTGCAAAAGTGTTGAAGATGGAAGGAATGAGAGAGGAGTTGTAACTAATAAGAATTCTTTGGCAATGAAATGGCTTGCCAGGGATCAGGCAGTCACAGCATGATGAAGAGGACGGGAACTGAAGAAGAAAACTAAGTCAGCGTACTAGCTTGCCTCATGGCCACGAGTTTTCAATCGAGGAAATAGACAGCGATAGATGAAAAGCGTGGACAGAATCCTACGTGATAATAACATCATATCTTCTATTTTTATCAGTCACATTCCAGAAGATGGCAGTCACCGATTTAAGGTTCATATCATCCCTTTTAATAACGTGTTATATGTTCCGGCACGCCGACGTGATTCGTCTAACGCCAATTAGACTTTACTCGCTTGTCAGTAAAGCTAACGTCTTTGCTACATCCGTTTTAGGCCGTCAATCAACCCCTCGTGTTAGCGGAGCTGTTGTGCAGATCGGAGGTTGGCTGAGCAGCTGGCCATGAAAATGATCGGTTGCTCGGCAGTACTCAGCTATAAGAAAGGTACTACGATCATAATGGTAGTGGCTGGGCTTTCTATAGTGTGATTGTGATGTCAAATCAGTCCTCCCGCTGTATCACGATTGGTAAACCACTTTAACAGTGGAGGCTTCCGACAGATAGCCCCTTGTGTATCAAACCTTGGGCTAGGTCATGGGAGAGAATGGGATAGAAAACAAGAGGTTGGTATACCAACAAGATGAGTGCTAAGACTCTTCACAATACGAATATATAACCTTTGAGACAGGTCGTCTGAATTGGAAACATCATCAACAGATGGCATTTCAGCGACACATAGGAACAAATATCCTTTCCATCCTTATACTATATCACCAAATCGTGCACCTTCGCCTACCTTTCTTAATCATGAACAAGCTCATCACAGCCTTAAGTCTCGTCTCGGCCGCGTTGGCACTTCCTCTCACAACCTACGATGAGTGTGAAAATGCTTTCTACGCTTGCGTCGCAGCTGGGACACCAGAAATGGCATGCTCGTGTACCCTGACAGCTTGTGTTGGCGAGGACAGTGCACGACTTCGCGAGTACTGTTCTTCTGCCACGGCATCTCTCGCGCAGCCCACCAAGACAGATGCTCCATCTGTCAGCAGCAACGATACAGCTCCTGTTGAAACCTTCACTCCCATTCCTGGTATTCCAGGTGGTTGCAATCCTGCTCATCCCGGATCATGCCCACCGCCTTACCATACGGGACTTCCCCCAACCTTCACCCCAATTCCTATTGTTCCTGGTGGATGCAGCCCAGCTCATCCAGAGCTTTGCGCTTCATCCCATGTCACCTACACTGCTACTTCAATTGCAACCCATCCTTCAATTCCCGTCCCTACCGATGGCACTCAGCCAGCGCCATACCCTAGCCCTAAGCCTGTTGATGGCAAGACTTGGGCAATTCAGAATCTCACGCGATACTGCGGTGAGGATGACGATGGATGTGACTACAACTTTGCGGTAGAGGCTGACGGTAAGACTGAGCGATGCACCATCATCCGTATGCCTGGCTCCAATGCTGTGACAGAAAGCTGGGCCAACGAACCCTGCACTGACGGGTCCGACCTGAGCATCTCGTGGGGCTACGTCACTGAGCCTGCTCCCGCATTTGCTGTACTCACCGTTGTTGTCAAAGACAAGCAGCTTGCTTGGTTCGGTGTGTCCGATGTCAATGGCCAGCAGGTCACACCATCTAACCCTTTCGGCTCCGGCGACTTTGGAGATCTGGGGCCTGAACAGGTTTACAGCTACTAAGCGACGTAGCTAGGTACTTACCCTTGACAAAGGAAGTGCAACGGCAGTTGATGATTCGAGGCAGATCTTATGGGGTATGGCGAAGGAAATGATGGGATATTAGACTGTACAGTTTGATTAGAATGGCATTTTGCTCCAATAATAGTAATAGAATCGCATAATAGGAAGACTACAAGCTTTAATAGCTTTTGCAATTTTTACTCGTCAACTACAGATTCTTATGCATGCCATAAGGATGATAGTCGCTGTTTTATATGAGAGATGAATGACTGACGCTTCAACACTGAATATTAACATCGTGATAAGCATTAATACTAGGGTGGAGTTAATGTCATCTCTCAGTGTCGCATTCGAAAGTTGCCAAGGACTTCTGTCGTGGTTTCAAACTAGCCAAGAGTCTTGACAGACTGACACGGCCCGATCGCTTCTTGGATATCTTGGCTTCAATCAAAACTCGGGACAATAGGCTCCGCAACAACCGTTATGGAAATTACATCCGATTGTAGAGTATGACGCGTGGCTCGAGCCAGGATAAAGTGACTAGAGATTCGAGACGAGAAGGTCCGTCATTTATGGAATTTTAAGCTTACTGCATCTTGGCTTTGGCTTGAGCTGTTCCTCGTAGTCTTCTATGGCAACACCATAGCCAAGAGTGCCGAGGCGCCAAGCACCATGTGTATAATGACAGTGGCATCGCTGGGAACGTGAGATTTTGGAAGGACGTGCGGAAGCATGGGTGGATGCAGCTACAAAAGGAAGATGAAGTCTCATGAAAACTAATGTGAGCCCGAACCAAGATATTCTTTTCATTACTTTCTTCGTCACTCTTTCACCGACTCACCTTCATTTGCACTCTTTGATCATGCTTCTCTTCAAGTACATACTAGCCGTGCTGCCTGCAGCTCTGGCAAAAGACATTTTCGTCTCTCCCAATGGATCGAGCAGTGGTTCAGGCTCCAGCAGCTCCCCTCTTGCCGACATCCAAGCTGCAGTTAATGCTGCCAGCCCAGGAGACACTATTTATCTCCGAAAGGGTACCTACAGCCCTTCTAAGAACATCCACTTTACCAAGAAAGGTTCCTCCAGCAAGCCTTACACCATCTCGTCCTACAACAATGAAGAAGTCATCATTGACGGTGACAAGATGCCTGGTACTCCGGCTGCTCTTGGCGCTAGTCTCGCTGGCAAAGACCGTGGTATCTTTCATGTCGAGAAGGCCGAGTACTGGAGGTTCATCCACATCACTCTCACCAAGGGCCCTTACGGTGTCTACGTGAAGGATTCGCACAATAACTACTTCGAGCGCCTGACTACCCACAGCAACTATGAGACTGGTTTCCACATGCAGAACAGCATTTCCAACAACGAGATCGTTTATCTCGACACTTACAACAATGCTGATCCGCGAAACAACGGGCAGAACGCCGATGGCATGGCTATCAAGGAAGGTTCAGGCGCTGGCAACATCATCCGCGGCATTCGCAGCTATGAGAACGCTGATGACGGCATTGATCTGTATGAGTTCAAGTCTTCTGTTACTATCCTTGATAACATCATCTTTGATAACGGAGTCAACCGATGGAACTTCAACCCCTACAGAGGAGACGGCATTGGAATCAAGCTTGGCGGTGGCTCACCTGCCAACCGCGCCAATGTCAACCATGTCGCCCGCAACAACTTCTCCTTCCGTAACCGCCGTGGCTTCAGCGACAACAACATGCCCGGTGACATGACTCTCGTTCACAACACTGCTTGGAAGAACCGTGAGGAAGGTTTCAACCAGCGTTCTTCCAAGGCTACCTACGAGAACAACCTTTCTGCCAACAATGCTGGCTCCAGCAGCTTGAGCAAGCAGAACACGCTCACTTCGGTGAAGGGTAAGGGCAACAACTGGGAGAAGGGTGGATCTTGGCAGGATGCGGACTTCAAGGCTACTTCTACTAGCCTTGTCAAGGGACGTCGACAGGCTAATGGCAAGATCACTCGAAGCGACTTCCTTCGCCCTGCTGATGGCGGTAACTATGGAGCCACTACTCACTGGGTCTAAGATCTCTCAATGGCGGTGATGGGCTGGCCTTGAGGTTCACCAGTAAGCATCACTGAGGTCCAAACGAGGCAGGAACTTGAATACAGTAGAATCTCAGTGAACTGATCTCCTCTTACTTCTCATGTGAATGTTGCTTAGTTCTTTAAGTTGATGTATTCTGACCGGGATATTTATGTATACATGAAAGTGAACAGGAGAGACGAAAGAGAACCTCTTGACCAGTGGACTCATCCAAGACCCCCGAAAGCACATTGAAGCTGCTCAGTAAGCGGTCCAAAGGCTAGTCGTGACCAGCCATTTGATCTTGATGAACATCCCTGCATCGACAAGTTCTTGAACTGCCAACTAAACTCCGCCTTCGTTCATGATACTCTAATCCGTGGTATTGCCATTTCGACCAGACATAAGAGCTCGATTCTTGCCGCCACTCTCATCAACGAGAGTTTGAGTATTCTTGAATCGCCAAGCAGGAATGTTTCGTGCATAAAGCTCGTCGAGCTCCCAGTAACTTCGACCATAGGTCTAAAGGAATGTTAGTATGAACCACTTGGTAGCTAATTGGGTAGCACTGACCTCAGGGTAGAAGAACCAAAGAAGGATAGTAGTAGGTACCAACAATCCAGCCCAGACAAACACAGCCTTGACACCAAGGTTACCAGCATCCGGGCTGATCATGTAAGACACTGTCCATTGGAACACAACACTGAAGATAATAGATTAGCTCACATCCTATGCAGTTGACAAGTTAACTTACAATCCAAGACCATAGCAGCCCAAATTGAAAGACGTTGTTTGGGCTCTCAGCCGTGGTGTAGAGGTTTCGCCAGCTGCGACGAAACCAATAGGTCCGGCCGAGCAGCCGTAGGCAATGACCCAGAGGAGAAGACAGCCCAAGGCCGCCTTATCGGAGGCCGGGTTCTTAAAAAATCCAGTAGTTCCAAGGCCGACGTTGAAAATCATCATGGCAAAACATCCACTAGATTGTCGGTCAGCGTAGGTTTCATCTGCTTGTTCATCTGAACTCACCCAACAAGAAGAGGTCTGCGACCAATGAACTCACACGCGATGAGGGATGATACGATGGCGATAATGAGCAAAACGAAGCTTTACAAGTTAGTTGACGAGTAATTACGGGCTGGCTATACCTTTACTCACGTAATAATTGTGACAAGGAAGGGATCCTTCAGGCCGGCAACTGCGAAGAAATACTAGCGGCACGTCAGCTCTGTATCAGATACAAGGTCGAAGCACTGCTTACCGTCGAGTAGGAAAACACAATTGGTGCTCCTGCAGCCCATTGACTGCAAATACCCATGCATCCAGCCAAGGTTCTGCGCCAGTTATGCTTGTCGAAGATCTCAAAGAAGGACGAGGACTTGGACTCGAGATGAAGCTGTCGCTCAGCTTCAATACCGTGCTGGATGACGCGATACTCATGTTCCTAGGAAGAGATAATGTTAATACTTGTAGCTGTATCTCCTTATGAGAAGGCGCTTACCACATCGTAGCCGTCAATGTTACCGTAGAGTGTGAGCATAGACTTCTTGGCCTTGTCACCCTCTCCCTTGCGAGCGTAGTAGATATGGGATTCGGGAACGAGCCATGCCATCAAGATAAGAAGCTTAGAGAGTCCAGTCAGATTCCGACGCTTCAACAAAGGATTGGATGATAGGTACATACCCCAGTGAAAATGAACTCAGTGGCAATCAGAGGTCTCCACTTGGTCGGCTGATGGATAGTAATGAGTTGTGTCGCGATAGCGCTTATGAGCTGTCCGATACCGAGGCAGAGCTGATAAGCACCAATCATTAGACCTCGAATCTGAAAAGGCGCAAGCTCCGATACATATGTGACGAGGATCGACTGTGCAAGTCCGACACCAGCCCGAACGAGAACGGCAGCTCCGAGCCAACTCTTCCAGCCAGACGCTGTAATCTCGGCGATGGAACCTCCAAGAAGTATAACGATCGCACCGCAGAGAGCTGTTCTAAAGTGACCAGTTAGCAAACCGACAGAGCCAACCAAGTAAAAAGACTTACTTTCTACCAAACTTGTCGGCAAAGTAACCGCCAGTGAACATGCCGAGGGTCTTGGACATCTCAGCGAAACCCTGCCAGTAGGAGACGACCCGAGCGCTGACAGCCGGCTTGCCATTGATCGTGGTATCGGCCATGGTGTTAATGAACGCTTGCATCGGGATGACGTTGCCGGGGATCTGTTGCTGGAACTGTAAAACGTGTTAGCAGACAGGGAGAAAGAGGGAGCCACCAGCGACCTAGACTTACTCCATCATTCAAGGCTGCCCAGTTCAAGATCATGCAGAAAAGGAGAGCTTTCCAAAAGGTCTTGACGACAGCCCATCGTCCGAGGGCTGATAGACTTCTGGTCAGTGGTCATAAGTACAGTGAGGTTGATGGGGACGTACATGCAAACTTGGTCTCGTAGACTTGGATATCTATGCCCAGTGACTCTTTGGTAAAGACATCGATCGGTTCCGGGTCATGAACGACGGTTGGCTTCTCTGAGCTTTTGGATGTCATGTTGATAGAAGAGTGATCTGGGCAATCAGAGAAACTTGAGAGAGTGAAGTTTGTCTGATGGGATAGATAACCCAGGACAAGAGGCTTTAATTGATTAAATAGTTACGATGACATCTCAAGTAGAGGACTGTCCATATATAGTCCAACGGTCCACTGTACTCCGGGGGAGTTCCAGACCCCAGATCTTCCCCGCGGGGAATGCCCTCTTCAAGACTAGATCCCAGACTAGTGGGATCAATCGAGAGAGGTTCAAGGGATACTGTAGCACCAGCCGTAGTCTTACACTTACGACTCGTTAGTGTTGAGATGCGGGGAGAGCTACTACCAAGACCAAAGATATTGTAGGTTCTGTGAAAACGGGGTCGCTGGCGGCGGCGGAGAAAATGATCAACCGCTAGGCCTTGTTACGAAAAGGGATACTCCGACGGAGCCCGTGGGCCAGATACTCTTCGCCCACGCCTGCTGCGTTTACTACCACTCTTTTCTTCTTCTTTCTTTTTCAGAATTAGCTATTGTTAGTGGCTTGCCACCCTTTTCAGAGCGGCTATGAGTGTCCGTAAAGCTCCATGCAACTATATCGAAAGATATGACTCCCCAACAGGTTGCAAACATCTTGTCACAGGCTGCCTGGTGATACAGATGGCCATTGAAGGGATAATGAACTCCGGCGTATGCTGTTCTAGATTCTAGAAGCCAACTTGGCGTTACCAAACGGCAAGTTCCATGGAAACAAACTACCCAATCACGGCATTCACTGCGCTCTCAGTAGTATCGGCCTCAGTGAGCCGTAACCCCGCTTAACCAGCCATGAGAGCGAGTCAGTTACGCTATTGTGCTTGTATCGGGCCTCTGAATTCCGATAAAGATGGAGATCAACGAACTGGCATTGTGCATATAAATCTTCCCACATTCATTGAGAATGTTACCAATACTCAACATACACCAAATTACGAGATCGCCACTAGAATGTCTATGAACGAATCCGACTGTACCGTTCTACGGGATGGCTTCCCTAGACCATTCCCTGACACCCCTACCAATGTCTTGGAGCAGTTCAAGATGTCTGGCAAGGTGGTTGTCGTGACTGGTGGCGCTGACGGTATTGGCTACGCTGTTGCGGAGGGAATGGCTGAAGCCAACGCCCATGTTGTGTTATGGTATAACTCGTAAGTCGTATCATGCCGATCAAGATTCCTATACAGTGACTGACTGACAAGTGGTTAGAAACGATGTAGCTATCCAGAGAGCGCAAGATCTTGGGGTTAAGCACAGTGCCAAAACTGCTGCTTACAAAGTCGACGGTATGTTTATTGCATCGTTTTGGAATATAACAAAATGGGGCTAATATGATGGCAGTATCGGACGCTGAGTCGGTGCAAAAAGCGGTACAGCAAGTGGTACAAGACTTTGGCAAGATAGACGTCTTCGTCGCCAACGCGGGAATGGCCATCAGCAAGCCAATCCTGGAACAGACTCTCCCCGAATTCGATAAGCAAATGTCCGTGAATGGTGCGTACAACCCATCATCCTATTTCATCTCAAGAGTAACATCTAATACCTCTCAGTCAACGGAGTTGTCTATTGCTCCAAATACGTCGGCGAAGTCTTCAAACGCCAAGGCAACGGTGTTCTCATCATCACCTCTAGCATGAGCGCACATATCGTCAACGTCCCTGTCGACCAACCTATTTACAATGGCACCAAAGCATTTGTGACGCATTTCGGCAAGTCGCTAGCTCGCGAGTGGAGAGAGTTCGCCCGCGTCAACATCGTATCGCCCGGTTTCTTTGATACCAAGATGGGAGCTGGTCCACTAGCACTGAACGAAGCTTACCGCATGTCGGTGCTTGGCAGACAGGGACATGTGAAGGAAATCAAGGGCTTGTATTTGTACTTGGCCAGTGATGCATCCACATATACAACTGGATCAGATATTATCATTGACGGCGGTTATGTACTTCCTTAGTATTGTCGGTAGTCGAAATTTGGAGTTGAGCGATCTCCAAGCTTCTCACCCGTCAAAAGTATCCTGGGGAAACCAATCGTTGAACAAGGCATCCATAGGCGCATTGTCGAGATACCCCCACGGAGTATTATCAAGAATCATCCTCATTGTAGGATCTGATCCATCATCGTTCAGTGTCCAGGCCCCCATGGAGAGATCCCCATCACTGAAATTATGCAAATCGACCGGTGGTATCGATGTCTCAGTATCACCTACTGGGGCCTGGAGCGCAGTTGGAGCTTCCTCAACAAGCTCAGGCACAGTGAGGACAGTTCGGCGAGTGTTCGCCGCTGTTTCTGCCCTTCTGTTTATGAGCTCTAGTACCTCCAAGCATCGTTTTGATGATCTGCTTCTGCTTGAGAAAGTTACCAGGCAACTCTGGGCCTTGTGGACCATCATTCGCCAATCGGTTGTCTCGTTGTCGAGTTTGTTTTGAGCCTCACGGTCTAGATAGCTCGCTTCAAGAACAAGAGCGGCTTGGAACAAGAAGTATGTGGCATACCAGACAATACCGAGATGCAAAATGCCTTCATTTACGCTGCAGAAAGCTGTTATATCGTTTATGCTTTGCATGGCAGCATCAAGACAGCGTGTCTCTGCATCAGTCTTGCTGGGGAGATATGGATGATTTCGCTTGCTTCCTCGCCAAAGGATAATCCGCAAGTTCTGCTCTTTCCACAAAACAACAGCCCGCGGACCAGTGAACCATATTGGGACGTCTACAGAAGTGAAGTATTGAGGAAGTTTATGTCGCCAATCGGTGAGCGTCCGTTCTATGGCCTCGGCAACTTGGTACTCAACTTTGGTGTTGGCTGTTTTCGCTGTGAGATACTCGAGATATAGCGAGTTTGCGTGCTTCGCAAGTTCTGCTTGTGCGATGATGGCGGATAGAGTCGTTGGCGTGTTGACTTCAGGCGGGGCTAGCATGGAGGGTTCGAGATCCTGCTGTTGTTAGCATATCGTGATCAACGTTTCTTTTCGGGGCAAAGCTATCGAGGTTCAATTACCTTGTCGTCAATGTTTCTTGGTAGCGCGGTATCAATGATCCCTTCCTGCGCATACGGTGGTCTCCCAGTTGTGATGTTGAACCCGCTATCAAAGCAGTAAACGACCCAGAATAACTGCCTCCGCCTTTCAAGTCCAATATTGTCTTCCAGGTTCGGTGTCTCTCTATGCATCCCAAGTCCAAGTGCCATCTTGTATGCGATACCTATGAACTGATAGCCTGTGTTTGGCTTGTCCATCTTCTGTAGATAATTGCCCATGAGAAGGAGCGCCTGGACCGTTTCAAGCGACCCCGACTCCAGCATGTGTATCGATAGAGAGTTTCTCGCTGCGGTATAGAAGCGGGATCCAGCGTGATGTTTATCTGAAGTAGATATCCAGTGCCCAATGGCCAACACCAGATAGTAGATGATGTTCCATGATGACTTGCCACGTCGCATGCCACGAGCGGCAAGCTTTTGGCGGAATGATCGTTCATGCAGAATCGGATACGAAACGTTGTAGAAGAGGAAGTATGCGTCGATAAGATAGCTTGTTAAAGACTCATTCGCCAGATTCGGTGGATCGAGTGACGCTTTTGACTTATGCGTCCGGCTGGGGGATTTGCCATGGCTATTGGCAGGAGAGTTTGACGCCGCAAGCTCCGGTAGCATTGAAGCAATCTCTTGTAATAGATTTGCGCCGGAACTACTGCCTGAATGTCGTGTGAGACCGAAATATGCGACGATGGCAATAACAGAGGAGTTTTGGTGACATACCTAGATATCCAGCATCAAGGCTGTTTAACGTGGCCATGCCATCCATGGCTCCGGCTTCATCATTCTGACTATCGAAATCTGGTGGCAAAGAGGGTTCACTCCATTCATATTCGTGCGCTGGTTCCTCATGCTCAGGCGACTCATCATCTGACTCTTGCTCTGTTCGTCTGATGGCTTCCTGACCAGCCTCTAGGTTAGCGAGAGCAACATCAATATCCATATCTGGATGCAGCGATCGAATGAGAGACTCGAGCTTATTACAGCGCTGCTCCATCGCATCGAGATTCTTCCGCGTAAGCCTTGTCCTATCCGGTGGGTTCACGAAGCTGCAGTCTTTGCCCGCGCGGGCGCAGTAGGAGCATGGCCCCGGGCCATTGAGACTAGGTTGGCATCGGCTTTTGCGCTTCTGGCAATTGAGACAAGCTCGAAGTTGGCTCGAAGAACCGTGCATCGGAGGACGACCCATCTTTAGTCTCGCATATGCACGTATTGTTACAAAGAGAAGGGAGAGTTATCATGAGCGCAAGGTTTGAGCTAGCGTCATTCATTCATCGGAGCACTGTCGGCCGACACACGTAGCAGCCACTAGGTGCGGAGTAGCCGCCTTCGGTAGATTGGAGACCGACAAACATCAGGTGAGCAGAAGATCAATATTGGCCAATTAGCCTGATAAACTCATGGAGGGCGAACTGTACTTTCATGACTCGACGCAAGTAGAGTAGCTCATAGACCTTCAACACTTTCGACCTTGATGTTCGGCTCAATCAGACAAGTCCGTATTTCCTCTCCATTTCTCATGTCATTGTTTCTCGCTCTGAGCTCCGCAGCCTCCATTGTCCCCTCAATGCCAGATGCAACATGCCTTTTCGCAACTCTTTGTAATGACAAGTGAGAATCAACATCAACAAACCAGGTATCGTCCGCGTAATTGGCAATCTCGTTCCAAGGCTGCTGATTGTACAAGAGCCAATTGCCCTCCACCAAAACAATCTTGATATCTGGAGTTATCTCAATGGCACCAGGAACAGGGTCTTTGATCTCATGATCGAAGCTCGGCACGTATAATGTGGTGAATGGTCTCTCTCGAGAGGCGTGTAGTTGTTTGATCATCTCAACAACTGCTTTGCCGTCAAATGTCCAATGTGCGCCCCTTCGTGCATGGGCTTCAACGTGGTTCGGAAGAGTATCGAGATGAGCGCGCGAGTAATGATATCCATCCATCGGAAGAACTTTTGCGATCAGAGTTCGATGAAGGGCATTGATCCTGCGTACGACTTGGGAAGCGATAGTTGACTTCCCAGATCCTGGAGGACCAGCCAGGATAATGATGGCTCTGGAATCTGAAGACTGTTGCTGTGATTTCTCCAGAAGACTCAACGCGCGCTGCTCGAGTTGTGCATAGATGACATCCATCGCGACCATGGACAAGACAGAGTCCCAGAAACGTCACGGTAGAGAAGCTAAACTGTTGTGAGTGCTCGACAGAACAAGAGTCCATTTTGTAGCTGCTTCTGGGTCTCCACCGTTGTATGCACAGTCTTTGCAACCTCTCGGGTGACAGTACTCCGATGAAGCCTCGGACGTGGGGTACTCACCCCAGGTTATAAAGGTGAATCCGAGGTAACCTCGCAAAGTCAGATCAGCTACACTCATTGCTTCATACCCTTATCCATTCTTTGAAACAAAGTACGATGACACCCGGTGCTACAGAGCTTCCCAGTAGGGACGCGCTCACTGCTAGAGCAGTCCCATCCATGGTCCTCAGCGATGGCTCATCATTATCTTTGACTGCACCACCAAGCAACACAATCGCCAATGATCCCGCCGTTGGAGCTAAAGAGCGATTTTCAGTGAGCGGCAACTTCATCGTCACTGGAGGCACGGGTACTCTTGGCCTCGCTTCGTGTAACGCCCTGTTGGAACATGGGATCAATGGCCTTGCGATCCTTGATGTCAATCCTGCACAAGCCAAGCAGGAAGTCACGTCTCTTCAAGCTCGTTTTCCTCATGCGAAAATCATGACGATGAAGGTCGATGTTACAGACGAAAGGGCAGTACAAGACGGTGTCAATGAGACAGTAGCGACTCTCGGCTCAGTTGACGGTCTCGTCTGCTTTGTGGGTGTTGTCGGTTGTGCCGAGACGCTGGAAATACCAGTGTCTCAATGGCGGAAGATCATCGATATCAACACGACAGGGTCATTCATCTGTGCGCAATCTGTAGCCCGTCAGATGGTCAAACAAGGCACAGGAGGGTCCATCACCTTCACTTCATCTATCTCGGCACACCGCGTCAACTATCCGCAGCCTCAGGCGGCTTATAACGTCAGCAAAGCAGCCTTGTTGACGCTCAAGAACTGCCTGGCTGCGGAGTGGGCTCGTTATGGCATTCGCACAAACACTATCAGTCCTGGATATATGGACACCATCTTGAATGAGGGCGACGGAATATCTGGGCATCGCAAGATATGGGCAGAACGTAACCCGAGTGGCCGTATGGGTGCTCCTTGTGAGTTGACAGGTGCGGTGGTATTGCTGGCAAGCTCAGCGGGAGCTTACATGAACGGGACGGATATTGTCGTAGATGGAGGGGCGATCGTGTTCTAAGTAGAAGATCAATAAACTTGCATGAGAGACTTGGAGCTCCCGATATTGGATGTAACTGCTGCCAGCACTCAGCTTGAGCCACATATCCGGGCCCGCAAAGTGTTAGTGAATGACTTATCACTCCTAAGGCGCAGGCCTCGACGACTATCGGTGACTACTGTCCTCATGTCTTTTGATCACGGCTGTTATCCGGGGACAGCTGATGCAAAGACAACTTGGCCATGAATCAAAGTCTAGATTACCTGAGTCACAATCGATAGGCACAAGAGTCGAGGGCTGATTGTGCGGACCTTCCAGACTGGCGCTGCGGTGAATACAGATCAAGCCAGGACCAAGCATCACGGCAATCTTTCTCACCGAGTCAGTGACACTTCGTGAAGCATTTTATTTGATCCTGGCGCGTTTTCCAGGGTCAACAGTGAGCGAGAGAATGTCCTTATCTGAACTATATATCTCTCTGGTCACTACCGAGCTTTTGCTACAAACCACAATAGATATCGAATCACTAAGCATACATCATTAAGCCCAAATACTTGCGACCATCCGAATATATCGGAGCAGACGACCAAACATGAAAAAGCAGGCACAGGACCAAGTGAGATGCGCAGGTGGTAAGCATTGCATCGGCTGCGCGACCATGGTAAGACCCTGGTTCAGTTTGAGATGCCAAGCCTGCTGGGGGAAGCAAGCCGAGACCCCTCGCAACATTTCCTTCGAAACCCCCGAGCCTCCAGCCAAACCAGAGCCTTCGGGACGCTGTCTACACTGTACTGAAATAACCTACGGGCCAGCACTTTTATGCCGGCTCTGCGAGATCCACAACTGGGACACAACGTTCATCAACATTCTCACCCAGGAGCAAAGAATGGTGGTTGTTCGGGAAGGCTTCTGCACAATTTGCTATGTGAGGGAAACGCCAGGCGATAGAGCACGGTGCGAATGGTGTAATGCAAGTGAAGAGAAAAGGCTGCAGCTGGGGAAATGCATGTCATGCCCGGACCCTTTCTCTAAAAAGGGCACAATAAAGAAGTATCAATGCGAGGATTGTATTGTTGGGCAAAGGTATTGGACCGGCAGGTGCGAATTTTGCTTCGACCCTCGGAAGCTGGGCAAAAACCGCTGTGAGGTGTGTGAGATGACGGACAACAAGAAATTCTTTGACATATACAAGGCACTTGAACCCAAGGTTCCGAACCCTGACAACGAAGCCTGCCCTGAAACACAAGAGAATGTTTGAAAGTCTGTTCATTCACGGCGCAGTACCATCACACCATCCCAACCGCAAACTTTCATTACTTTTAGCCACTAGAAAAATAATAAATGAAAACCAACTCCCAGAGAGAAGAGGCTGTAACCAAAATTGTGAATAAATCTATGCAAAAGATAAGTATTTGACACCAAGCAGCTGTGGTCTTGATTAGCCACAAGAGCATTGATACCTTATTCTTGATTCGGGAGACTGGGCAACTTGGTGTAAGGAAACATACTGTCGGGTCTCTTAACGAAAGGAGCATCGCATGACATACATAAAGCGTATCACATTTCATAGCCTCCCTGGTCTTTATAAGAAATGGATTAGCTGTGCAAAAAGCTATCTATTTCGTCCGTCCCATTTAGATGTTTAAACTTCTAATCTGACAACAGTACTAGGTAATCCCTTTATAGCACAACTGACCTGTTTTCGACCTCTATCATTGATCCATCTCAGGGACGCTCGGCTGATTTGAACCGGTTCGAGATCGGGGATTGAATCGTGGTGACACAGGACTGTATTGTGGTGACGCAGGACTGTATCCTGATAGATCGCTGCGTGGTGATAGAGGACTGCCGAATCTCTCTAGCTGATCATAGCTACTCGACCCATTACAACCACCAAGGCTGCAAATTTGCAGGTGTGGAGGGGGAGTATGTGGCACCTTATGAGTGTTCACTTCCAGAACCCAATAACCAGGAACCTGATCATCTCCTTGGGGGAGGTTGTACGGTGCTTTGGGGTAGCTGTCAACGTACGGCAACTGCACGGCAGTCATGTTTCCGTGAATGTCTCGCCATACCTGTTGGTAGGAATTATTGTGCGAGTACATACTGACTCCTCCCTGTTCCTCCACTTCCACTGTAGTGGCACCGCAGTGTATTGATTCGAACAAATAGTCCGGAATCGCAAAAGCACATTCATTCAGGTGAGTCATACGCCGGGCGAATGAGTCCAAGTGGTCGAAGATGATATCTGAGTAGGCATCTAAACCACTCCGTCCAAGCCAAGCTTCATCTTCGTCTAAGAATACATAAAGATGACGAAGTGAAACGAGCCATTCCGAAGACAGCAAGCACAGGATAGATTCAAGGTGATCTTGGTTCAGGTTATCGTAAGACTGATCGGGAGTGAACTTTGTCTCTAACGGCCAGGTAATCTCAAGAGAGGTGATCGTCTTTAGTCGCTGGGGCAAGATCAACTGAGGAAGATGAGTGATCATGTGCGAGCTGTTGAGGATCAATATGTTGGTGGAGTATAGCACGTTGATAGCCTCGAAGTAGCTGAGTGATCATTAGCGAAAATTGCTTGGCGAGGAGATGGGGTAGATTCTACGTACTTCTGGCGACAAGATAGCAGCCAACCCATTATCCCAATATGGCATGCAGAAGGCCCCTCTTGCATTCTCCAAATCTTGCAGAGACGATGGTTACCGCCATCACGACAACAGTCATCCCAAGGTCCTTCGAGTCCCTTGCGAGTCATAGGTCCTATTTCTTTTGTTGATATGGGAAGGAAACGATGACACCTTGAACCCCACCAATGCCATGTCGTTGGCTGGCTCTTGTCGACAATGCGAAACTCTTCTTTGGCATCGTCTCCTGGTCCGACGACTATCTTGCAATGGAATTTTGATTCTTGTTCTCGAGGAACATCGGGATAGCCATACTCCATATACATATGAAGACGTGTATCTCCAAAGGCAAGTCGAAGAATATCTCTTCGGATGTTGGGAGGCACCTTGAACCAAGAGGAAGACTCTTGATATAAAGGTCGCGGCGCCTGCTTGGAAGCAGAGTCAGAGTTGGGAAAGGGATCAGGCGTCAGTGCACGAGGTCGAGGATCGGGGAGCAGAGGGAGCTCCTTGACGCGACTCTCCCAAATCGCATTCCAGTTCCTCTCAATTTCCTCCGCATCAGGTTCTCGTGGGCTGAGGCTCATATCGTGATCGAGTTTATAAAGCTGGATGAGGAAGAATGGTGAAGAAGCAAAGTGGCGGGAGACCAGGCAACCATTGAAAATGGTAAATATGTTGTTGGTTGTTGGTAGTTGCTTATGCAGCTGCAGTTGGTTTGTTTCAAAGTGATTAATTAGGCCCCCAGCGCGAATGAGAGTGGGGCGAGCGCGCTTAGACGCAGATCCTGAAAATCACATCACCAAAGACAAGAAACCTTGCAATATCGCACTGCGGATCACCTATGGAGTGTATTGAGTCTAATTACATGATATTTACCCAAGCAAGACGTCAAAACAAGCCCCTACGCGGTCAATATAGATGATTCCACCAAACTAATCAGGCAACTTTTGGTGGTCTTTGCCCTTGCTTGCCACCAGGCCTCTTCTTACTATTATCCTTCTTATAATCCTTACCAGGTACTCTTGCTACACTATGTGACCAATCCCAATCCTCATAGTACCTATCGCTTCGTCAGAACGTATGCTCGTAGCATTTCTTTACTAAAGTGATAGATCTTACATAGCTAGGGCAAACAAAGCCAGGGAGTCGGCATTGTGCATGGCTTTCTCGATGCCACAATGGTCTTGGACTGGTTTCCTTCCACAGAATGCTAGTTGCCAGACACGTTCCATACCATCTATATAAAGAATCCCGAAAAGTCAGTCATTTGAGGGACATGTGAAGAAACGAGAGCCACGACTTACATGCGAGGACAGGCTCCAGGCTGTTCTTTTTGACCTCATCAGCAGAGGGCACAGATTTGTACGCGAACTCCTTTTCTCTCCCTTTATATATCAGTAGTCCATTTGCATCAATAGCGGTCTGATCGTTAATCCCTGGTCAATGTTAGCTCGCCATCTTGACAAGACATGAAGCGGCATCTTACTGGCGACAGGCTTTGCGCCTTTCGAAACCGTACCGCCAAACCAGTGAATCATTTCATGGACCATAACCACCGAAAGATGATCTTTATACGCGTTGAGTTATAAACCTTCCGAGATGCCCGATGCTTTCCATGCTTTCGGTGTCTTGGAAGCTTTTGCTTTGGGTGTAAACTGATTATCGCAAAAGATAATGATGTCTTTGTCCCACGCAACGCCGGCAAATATACCTGGGTAACAATAGATCGGCGTCTCCCTTGCTGTGCGTTTCCATACAAACCTACGATCGTAATACCATGCACCATCGTAACTGTCGTAAGCATACTCCCTGAAATCATCATTCATGTTCATGAGATTCTGTCCTTGACCCGGGATTGTATCTGATGCACCGTACCATTTCCACGAGTCTTCGCTAGGGCTATCCCCGCACATGAGCTTGGGCTTATGGTTAGGAAGCTTTTGAAAGTGGACGACGTATCCCTTGACTGGATCGTTTTCACTGGCGGGTATGGTTTTCTTGATCTTAGCAAAGATATCTGGATACCTGTTAGCTGGAATTAAACTATATCGTTTGGTGGTCTTACCAATGGCAGATTGAAGATGGCCAGGATCTTTCGCAGGTTCAAACCCAAGAAAAGCTTGGCATGATTTCCAGATTGACGTGAATCTGTAATATCGCTTTGGGTCTTGCTGCTTGGATGGACGGTCGCTACTCTTGATATACTCGAGAGCCGCGAGAGTTGCAATGACAATCTCCAGTGCAATCTCCATGGAGTCCTCCATGTATTGCACTTCGCTAGCGCAAGTCCTGTCAACCTCCCATATCTTGAGTAGACTATCTCTTTCAGGAGTTGAATCATCTGCTGTGTTGGTAGCAGTCTCCGTTGCTTCTGCCACAAGAAATGGGAGGGACAACAGTCCAAAACAGAGACACAAGAGCCTGAACATAGTCATGTTTAAAATAATATTCTGGGCAACTGAGGCAGTTGGGAAAGAATCGACACTATCAAGAGAGAGTAAAGAAATTGAGGAAGAAGAACGTGAGGTAAGGTGTTTGCAATATGACAATAGTACAAATAAAGAAAGTTCACTAATCTATAGAACGATAAAATGGAACCATTGAGGCCGTTGCACAAACATTCATATTTTGAGGGCAATACAAGGCAGATTTCAGGATTCTACAGCGCTGATCGCCTTGGTTGTTGGCAGTTGGTTGTAAGTTGACAACCCTGTAAACCTCGCATCATGACCTGATAATTTTTATGCAGGGGCCAAAGCAAGGCGCTAAAATCCCCGCTGGTTTAATTATAGTGCGTGAGTTCTTCGGTTTCAACTGTTCCGCACGGTCGACTGCCTGAAGCGCTGATATCCCAAGGACTTGCAAAGTTGTTGGAACCAACAACCCACTAATACAACCAGTTGACCCCCAGTATTGGCCAGTTGGATTGAGTCACATTGCGCGTTACGCTCCTCGTAATCTCGGCGCGAACCTCATGGCTTTTTTCGAATAGATTGGACCAGCCTCAACATGTTGGTCAGACTGCTGTTGGCTCGTCGTGGCCATGTTAACATGTTGTATCTGGTATCTCGCGATCCCCAAGTCTACAATTTTCAAACAGTCCAGCTTTTCTCGTTCATTTTATAATCACAGTTCAGCGTCTCTTTCCGTTTCCTGAATTTATCCAATCCGTTCATTCATTTACTCATTCATTCTTTCAGAATCGCCTCGACACAATGGTCTCAGTTTGCCAATTTGGCGCCATGTTCTTTGCACTTTTGACCGAGTTATCTCAAGCAAATCTTCTTGGCGACGCTCATTTGCTGAAGAGATATCCCCAAGCTGATGATTTACCACCAGCTGCCACTCATTTGACTGGCACTACTCTCCTAAACAATGGTAGTGCTATCAGAACTTCCATTCACATTCTCCCCCCGACTTCAACGCGCCAACTGGTTGATGGCAGTACACTTCACTCTCTCCACTCTTTCGAGAGTACTGGTGTCAATACCGGGACCGGTACGGATGGCAGCATTGATGATGGTACCTCTGAAGCTCTCAGTCTTCCCACTAGGAGCATTTCTGTCCCCACGTCAGAAGGCGAAGGCACTCCGGCAACTCCTATCGAGGTTGACTGGACGGGATTATTTCCTGGAACTCCTTCCACCAAGGAACCTTTTTGGAGAACGACACGCCAGTTGACTGGACAAGACCCGGCTGTCACTGAGCTTTCCACTGGCGTCACGTCTGATACTGACACATCCTTCGATGCTGGTAGTGGCAGGGCCATTGAGCCAACTACTGACACCTCACTTCAGAAAATTCCAATCACTTCTTCGGATACCTCTGTTGCGTTGCCTGAAGCTTCTGAAACTCCACGGGGCGGGGCTGAATCCCAGGAACTCGGTACTCTTATCGAGACGGACAATCCTCCCAGTGAAACCTCGCAGTCTTCCCAGGACCCAGCAACCTCACCGTTCACGACGTTGCCAGATGAAACGACCGGTACACAGGAATCGACACCTACTACAGTTCAATCAGAGGATGAGCTGGGTAGCACAAGCCCTTCCTCAGAAGCCGTGACCACATCCGATGGAGCTTCTCAGGCCCTTGAGAGTTCGCAGCCAGCAATGGGATCCGACACAACCGAATTGGAAGGTCCAACGAGTTTGCCAAACTCGCCAGATACAGCCCAAATCTCGACTACTCTCCAGACTCCAAGACGAGTCACAGCATCTGATCATGAATCCATGGCAAGTGAAAAGACCTTACCGATCCCAAAGCAACCGAAAACAACAGATAGCCTGCCGTCTTCAGCTGTTACCTCAGATAATGGCATTGTCACAGGCACGGATGGTACAGTAGCAACATATGTTCCTGAGCAGAACAAAGTCTATATTTCCTCTACTGGCACGACTACCACTACAGATGATATTGGTGTTGCTATTGTCATCTTTCCATTTGGATGGTTTTGGAAGTTGGACGGTGGCAAAGGAGGTGGTGACGTGGCCAAGCCTCCTGCCCCAACTGCTAACCCCGTTCCACAGAATGAACCTGGTGACAAGGGCAACAACGACGACGACGACGATGCCTCAACGAAGGATAACGATAAGTCTACAGCGGATTCAACTATACTATCAACTACAAAGAGCCTGCCACAGCCACCACTACGGAGGCAACGACGACTTCAGAGGAATGCACGGCTGCAACACAACCGGACTGTACCAGAACCGTCTCATACATGACTTCAGAGGGTACCCAGATCATGTAAGTACACAATGATATATCTCGGACACCAGGGAAGGGCACTGACACTACCTTTCAGGACCGAATTTGGCGACTGTCCAACAATCGTCAGCTGTGCCACGGAAACTCAGGCCACTGCAACTGTGACATTGGCACCGGAGTTTATCTGGGCTGGTGTTCCCGACACCAACCCTGTCGGAGTTATCCCCGAAGATGCCTACACTGCGGATGTTGATCTAGACATAGTCGCCGCTCTGGAAGCACGATGGGCCGAGATTTTTGGTGACGATGGTCGGAATGAGACTGAGACTGGAAGCCTTACGGGCTCTACGACCGTAGAAGAGTCAACCATTACCAGCCTAACCGATACAGAGGCAGCCTCTACCATCAACACCGAAGATTCTACGGCTACCTAATCAACCGATTTGACTTCGAATACAGAAGCAACTGCCACTTTCACAACAGGCTCTGATACATACTCTGTTACAACAGTCCCCAGCACGCTGATAACCAAGACCCGAGGTACTAGCGATACCTCCGGTATCCCAATGTCCACTGACGAAGAAGCAACTCGTACCTACTACCCATGTGTCATTCATGGCGGCCCTGTAGTTGAGACGCCATATTGTCAGTGCTCAACTACAGTCAGCGGCGAGGGATACTACGCAACGACCACCTTGGTTGACGATCAGTGCATCGCATACGCAGAATTTCCTTCACAGATCACATCGGCACCCGACACTGGCCCTATAAGTGATGAGCCCATCCAAGAGCCCATCACTACCACTACAGACGGGAAGGTCTTGGTCTGGTCAGCGTACGTACTCGACTACATCAACATCCCAGGTATTACAAAAATTACCCAGTCGGTCGGTGTAGGTGAACCGTCAATAGTGTCCACGCCGTTGCCGAGTCAGACTGCCGTCGATAATGACGGTGGTGGACAATGCGGCACCGGTGATGGTCTGTCTAAGAAGGGACTTCGTGAAGCTTGCGACAGAGCGATCAACAAGTTCGAAGACGACACCATGTACAGCGACTACGCTTCTCGCTACAGCCGCTCTACCAAAGGTATCCTGGTAGCAGCGTCTGTCGGCCAAGCGGCATGCATTGCCAAGTTCCAGTGTGACGATTATGGGATCGGTATGAAAGGTTCAGACGTCAAAGAAGCGTGAGTTATTTCCTCCTTTCAGTGAAGTTGACACTAACCGAAGTTTTTCATAGCCGCGAGAGTGCCAAGGAGAACGACGGTGTTGATATCTGCGGCCATATACGCCTTTCCAACTCATGCACTATCATTATGGACTACTGTACCAACTGCAAGACTCGAGGCTAGACCCGCTTCCTTAAGATTTTAAACAGCGATCCTTCTGTGGTTCCTATGTACTCTATCTATGTTTAATACACAAACTTTGTTCGACTCGACTAATGTGCGCTTGATGCTGTGTATTCTTTAAGTTTTCGCCTCAAATCCTTCAGGTAAGTCTAGAGACGTCCCGCAAATATCGCCAATCGTTGATATGCGACAACTGGGGCCTGACGATAAGGCATGCAGGTTTAATCCACTTCTCAGTGATATCTTCTGTAATGATCTCGACATGGGCTAGTTCGGGAACTCAAAGTGCCGAGTTGCCGGGAACAACATCGTATGGTCATGCGATTATTTATGCGATTCGTCACCAAAGACCTCTGACTTTAGCATCCTGCTGGTCTGGGTTCTTCCCATAGATGCGTTATCTATAACAATGGAAAAGAGTCGATAGAACCGCAAAGAAGCGATATACTCGGCACAAATGGTTGTAAGCCATAATATCAGACTTTGTATTTTTATCTTCGTTCATTATCTTGACATATCCGGCGCCCTGTTCCTCAAAATAACTAATTACAATACTGGTAATACCAAACTCTACCTCCACTCATCGTTGATCGTACTACTACTTCCGCACTTGCTGCCCGTTGCAGCACTGTTGTTGGGGTCACTCTCCCAAGTGACTGTTCCATCACTCGTCTTCTTGATGTACTTGTACTCAAAGCTAGTATCAGATGGAATCTTCACCTTCACTGTCCACAAACCCTTAGTGCTTGTGGATGCTTCAAGTGCAATGCCATCAGCAGGAGCCCAGTTGGAAAGTTCCGTGATTCCGCCAACAATGTAAACCTTCTGATCAGATGAGACATCGACGTTCTTCACATTGAAGGTGATGGTGGTGTCACACGCAGGAGCTGCTTCGCAAACAGCTGGGACCTTGTTGGCGCTGCTCTCGCCCCAAGCTGGAGGAACGACACCAGTGCGACGTTCGGCGGCACCGACAAAGGAAGCGTAGGACCAGGTGAGATGAACAGCTGACTTGGGAGTTCCAGTAGACTTATCAAACTGCTCAGCGAGGGAGCCATCCTTGGGAGTGTATGTCTGAACAACCGCAACGAAGCCATCGGCATATGAAGTGACAGCCTTGGTGATAGCCTTATATGTCTTGCTGTTCTTGCGATAAGTACCCTTGGAAATCTTTGGGACAAGATCGCCGAAGAATGGGAGCGACACACTGTCAACGGTGATGGATCCGATCTTGTTCCACTGGTAGACAGCAGCATACAGCTGCTCGGCAGCGGCAAGAGTAGCCAAGTACCAAGGGTTGCCGTCGTAGTACACGTCCTCACTGTATCGACCGACAGCAGCAGCTTTGCCTTTACCTCTGTTCTTGTTGACACCATAGATAGATCGGAAAGAGTCCACTACTGCCTTATGGTTCGCAAGAGCCCTTGATGAACATGGCTGGAAGGTTGACTCGGTGCACTTCGAGGAAGGATCAAAAGTATGAATTGACGAGAGAATGGAGTTAGCATCAAGACCCTTACGGCCATCGTTAACGTTGATGTTCGAGTCGATGTAACTGCCAGTCCAGAAGCTTTGCACGAAGCACAGAACACGAGGGGCGTTGGCTGCACAGTTGGAACAGGACTTGCCAAGCTTCTTAGCAAGAGCGGCTCCCTCGACGAGAGCACGATGCGAAGCAGAGAGGGTGAAGAAGGAAGATCCGTTGACCTCCTCCCAAAGATCATATCCAGTCCTGTTCCAGAACTTGACGGTGTATGCAAGGTCCTTCTCAATCACGGGCCACACCTTGTTGATGGCCTTGGAGCGATCGCCATGAGAAACAAGCCAGTTGGCGTAAAGTGTCAAAGCAGTAGCTCTCAAAGGAGGGCCATCGCGCTGGGGACGACCCCAAGATCCTGTGAAGGCTGTGAGGTTGACGTGGAATTTAGGCTCGCCAAGACCGCCAGACTCAGGGCCACCAGATGGGTTGGTGACGCCCTGGAGTTTGGCTTGGGCAGAGACGTATTCGTCGATCTTGCGCTGAAGAGACTTGTCTCCGTGGATGAAGCGCTCAACCAGAACTTTGTACGTCAACGCGGAGTCTCGGGTCCATGTGTACCAGTCTGGAATTCCTGTCAGTCAACGGTTTTCCGACGCTTTCTCTGAGGTTCACTCACAGTCTGGGTCTGTTCGCGATGGACTTGCTACAACGGCACCGGGTGCTGCGCCCTGAGCTCGCTTGCCATCCGCGCCAATGTTTGCAAGGACGCCCTTGATCGAGATGTCGGCTTCTTTGGAGATGAAGCGATCGAGGCTGGAACCACCAGGTGATGCAGTGACCTGGCCTTGGAGGGCCGACAAGGCCGTAAGGCCATACAAGATCTGAGTAAACATTCTCTGTGAATGCTGGAACAAAAAATGGCAGCGGTGAGGAACGAAGGACGGAGAGGACTGTTGATGCAGATCACTGGCAGGATGATCTGACTTATATATCCAACTCAGAAGACGCGGAATCGTTCCTCATCACGAAACCGTCACGTCTTGCATATTTCTAACTGCACTATCGAATTAATTACGCCGAGAATCTCCAACCTCTCTAACCAATAGCAACCTCAACCCCAGAAACCCCGATTTAGCCTCACGACGTTTCTGGGGTAAGTTCGCTGATCATCCCGTCATCCCCGCACTCGAGATGCTCCCCTGGGCTTAGCTCATCAGGTCACATCGGTCCTTTTCACGCACCAGATGATAGTGATGATATCGTGAATGCGGCACGGTAAATATGCAGTTCATAAGTATCGGGCCTTTTGACTTGGTTTATGAAGTGAAGTGAATTGAGCGTTTTTCCCAACGGCCGTTGAGTCTGACGATATCACATGGTTCTCGGCTATGACTTGGATGAGCCGAAAGCTTAATGACTGGATGGCTAGACTGTTTTGGGTAACAACCGCGGCAGCCTGAATGTTCGGATGAGATGAGCGCCTATAGCCGCGATGTTTGTGTGTCACTTTTGGCTCATTATTGCTTCAAACTGGCAGTAGCTAGATGTTTGATTGCATGAGATGGTTCTCATGAGATCACAAATCTAGAACAGGCAGCTCACTCTGGACTAACGAAAACGACAATAGAGACAAACTTTGCATGGCAAGCGGAAATAAACAGCTATAACCATTTCTCGTTATATTAATTCCTAAATATAGAAAACTGTTTATTGTCTTCCTTGCCGCATTGTAACCAAACCTTAATCATAATATCTATGCCTTTTCCTGTTAGTTGATATAGGGTATGCTGATGTTGGAACAAAGAGCAAGAGTCAGCTCTTCTAGCCAAAGAAATAGCCGACAAATATGAACTAAACTTATCCTGTTTTCATCTACCATTACATTGAGCTTTTAATGAACTATCTCTTGATTTGTTTTGTCGTTGAAAATGGTATTATGCATTTGCTTCACCAAAAGCATGTTTTTCCAAATTTGTGTTTCCCAGCCTATCACCATTTCAAAACCTCGTACTAGGACATGACGTTAATTAGGTAATATCAATACTTTTCTGCCATTAATCACTGACGAATCGAGATTATATGATTACATCAGTCCTCTCTCATTTCACAGTGTCTGTAGACGTATCAGCCCCATGTTCCAGATGATCAGATATCCATTACGTAAGGCGCAGTGGCAGAGTGGTCTAATGCGATAGACTAGAAATCTATTCTCCTCGGAGGCGTCTGTTCGAATCAGGCCTGCGTCGTTTGGGTATCTTTTTTTGTGATATCTTGTTCTATATTGAATGCTATCTTTTTATTATTTTGTCTTCCATTCTAATGAATTGGCTAGGTGAGTCTTGCTCCCGCGGTTAAATTTGTCGTTACTGGAACGGGGATAAATATATACATGAGTCTTGGTTGGAAAACGTTGTATACATTACAACTACTGGGTCTCTCAGCTGATAAGCCAGTTGCGCTGAAATAATGGCACTCTCCTCTTGCTTATCGTATGTCTACGAATGTGAACAGAAACAATTGCGACAAGAGGCGGCTTTCTTGTTTGACGCAAATTGGTGCCCCTTCATGCAGGTAGTCGGACATGGCTATATTGAACCTCCAGAACAGCATCAATCAGTTTTGGAGGCGAATTCAAAGCCTCTTTCATCTGCACGGCAATAAACGATTTTTCAACATTGTCTCTCTCTCTCTTTGGAATTGCCGGTCTGAGTAATGAGAACCAACACTCGAGACATATGAAGATACCATGATATTCTTCCAAGATGCAAGGAATTCGGAGATAGTAAGCATTCCTCTTCCAACCTGTCTTACCAACAACTAACAACCAACAGCCAACACTCACAAACCGGTTTTCAACCTGCATGTACGAAAATGAAAGCCACAATCACTGGAATGCAAGTTCAACCAACTGAAACAGAAGTCAATTTCTCGTATACGGGTATCTAAAGTGGATTTGACCCTTTCCTTCTAGAAGCGAAAACCCCCTTGTTCTCGCCTGAAGGGTCAGCTCACGACATCATTCCACCCAATTCGCTTCTCGCTTCTCATCCCCAACAATTCTTCGCCTAAGGGAGCTTCATCATGCGTGTCCTCTTGACTTCTGGACCATCATTGCCAAGATATCTGAATGTGTAAAGACTGTGCATCTTGTCAGCATGTCAGACTCGGTTGAAAGGGATGGCTGCAAATACCTCCAGTGCAAGTTGCCGAGTGCGATATTTCGGCATCCATTGACAAACTTTATAACATCCCTGTCAATACCCTCACCCCAGAACGGTAGATTCGCCAAGGCCATGTGCCATCTTCGGTAACAGTCATATAACATCTCCCCAATCTGGTCAACGGCTTGCTGATCTGTCATTCCCTGGTCCTTCAAGATGAAGATGATGTTACTCTCTTCACCCTGAATCAAATCTTTTCGGTACGAGCACAAGTCATTTTGCCTGCCGTTGTTAGCGGGGGAATGGAAGGCTTCTGGAAGGTCATACAATGTAACTAAATCGCAGGTGATTCGTGATATCGCTTGCATTGATGGATGGTCCATGACGTATTGGGGGATATCGATGCCTTCAGCGAACCTGAACGGCCCAGTTAGTGATGCTCTTTCGCTGTGATTGGTTGAGTCGCAGGCCTGGAACATTCTCGCTCAGTGGCCAATTGGGTGCCAAACGAGTCGAACTGCCGTGGAATGATGGCTTGCAGCTTGGCCAGAACAAGGATAGTCTTAGGCGAAGGTGAAACCGCCAAAAAACTTAGAAGAGTTTTCAAACCACGCTTGTGGTCTTTGGTCTTTTACAGTGACATTTACAGTGCAGCGACTGAAACCGCGGATCGCAATCAACAAGATGGCAGGGCACGGTACTTACTCCATGAGTCCAATGCAGGGGTAAGCTCCTACGCAACCAGCGCGCATGTCCATGTATTCCTCGATTGTAGGCCGTGTCGCTCTGTGCTGGACGCCAACCTGTTGCAGTACGCCGACACAGTACATTGTGAGGTGTTTCTTCCATCTGTACTGTAGACTTGGGCTCGCGTGTTGGCTGAAACGCATCCAGCAGGATTGGAGGGTATGTCGTAATGGGTTCTCGTCGGGGGATACTACGGGATGGATATTATCGAGGGTCGCGAGTGTATAGATGACTTCTTCAGCTGCTTTGATGGGGTCATTGGCAAATGTTCCCTCGTCAAAGGCTATTGTTCTGTTAGCGGAAGCCACTTTTTTTCTTCCGTGGAATATGCAAAAGCGGCGCGGGCCGTTCTAGAATATCAGAGTCTCGGTTTTGTTTGCTTGTTTGTTTGACTTACGGTCATCGAATGCAAAGACCCATCCATTCCAGTCATTCATCAGCTTAAGTGTTTCGATTTCAGCATGCGGGGCGCATATTGCGCTCATGTAGGCAATATCAAGCCGACTCCAGATGCTCGCAGTTTTATCGTTCATGCGCAATGCACTGTAATAAGGCTGTTAGCGAGCAATGTCTCAAACGTTACCGAGATGGATGGAGCTGAATCCTTTCCCCAACTGGACTTACGTTTTCAGCCATTCGTCTGATAAACCTTTCGATGTCTTGTACAAGGGATTGACTTCTGGTTCCACAGCCATAATTGACGAGAACAGCGCCTCTGGAAGTTTGATCCAGTGTCCCTGGGGTTCGGCACCGTTGACCAGGTTCAGACAGGCATCTTTTGGTGGTGTGGCTTCTCCAGAGCGGCTTGGAGGCGGTGTGATTAGGCTGGGTACCATTGTGTGTATGAGGATTTTCGTTTAGGCCGTAATGGAGAGTCTTGGACTTTGGGGTAAAAGGTCTGTTCGCCTACGAGAAGGAAGATTTAAGTTGGGTAAGCCGGGTAGGGGACTGACTACTTTTTGAAAGCGAGCGAGCGAGCGGAAGACACGGGTGGTTAAAGGGACTTTACAACTCCACCACTGACCTGCATGTTGGCTGTTGGTAGATACTCACACTAGAGGAGGCCTGATTTCTGTGTCTGGTCTGTCTGTTGGTTTGATTGCAGAGGGAGGACCTTGCCGAGACTACACACCAGACTAAGGTGCACTGGACGACGCTAGAGATGGTCTCCGTGGACGGTTCCGTTTGCGTGCCGGGGAGGGTTCCTAGGGGCAGTCTAGACCATGTTAGTGGAGAGGGGGGCGGGGATGTAATAAAAGTGGGAGCTTGGCCAGGGGGAGGAGGGAAGAAAAAAAGAATTGCTTGCTCTGAACCATCTTCTTGGGTTTATCCTTACATATTGCTGACAAGCAGTGCCGAAGTGGACTGCCATTCACCTTCCTGACACATCGACCTGCATACGCGAAACGAACCAACAACCAACAGACGGACAAACCAACAGCCCGTCACAGCGGTTCGCATTAACTGACTGCCATTGCATTACGGCGTAGGTACACGGCACTGCACTGCTGACTGCACTGCATCGCATTGCATCACCATACGAAAATGGCATCCGAATTACGACGACCAAGGATCCAATACTCCAGACTAAGCACTTCCAAAGACGAGGTCCGTTTCTTGGAGATTGAACCAGCAAACACAGTCAACGATCAAGTCGTCTGTCGCCTCGTTACTCTCCCTTTAAGCCGAGACGTCGAATTCATCGCCATCTCCTCATTACTCGGCGACCCCGCAGATCAAGACAGAATCATTCTCGACCGAAATCCAATTCCCGTCCCCGTCCACATCGCCCTCGCCCTCAAACATGTCCGAGCCGTCTTCTACCCCGCCGTGAGCAAATCGAGCGAGAGTCTAGGCAGGGAGAGAAGGTCACCGAATTGGCTGAGGAGCCTTCTCAGACATTTCGGCGGGAGGGAGCTGGACAACAGGCCGAAACTGCGGGTATGGATCGACTGCATCTGCATCAACTCGATGGACTCGAGAGAAAACTCCAAGAGCAGAGTCATCATGTACCACGTGTACCAGCGCGCGCAGATGGTAGTGGGCTGGGTGGGACTCAAGATACCGCAGACAGATCTGGGCATCCAGCTCATCCAAGCATTCGACACTGCCATGCCCGAGACGTGGCAAGAACCCGGCGACAAGGAGGAACATCCTGAGAACTACTCGCCCCATCACGAGTGGGCAATTCCCATTATCCACTTATTCGACCCTCAAAGCGACGCTGCCGTTGGAACTGCGGATTTCCTCAACAGGAACTTCTTCCACCGGCGCTGGATCCTCGAGGAGATGGCCATGGCGAGGGTACCGACCTTTTTAATTGGTGATGCGATTGTTTCGTGGAAACAATTGCTACGATTGAATCTAGCCATGGAGGAGTTCAAGGATCACGAGTCAAACGTTTGCCCCGCATCTACAAGGCCGATGATACACGAGTTTCCATTGGGTACGATCCATGCATTGTTGGATGAGTTTGAGAAGAGAAAGAAGATGGCAAAGATCGAGTCACTCAACAGTACCTCTGTCACAGGAAGTGTCACGAGCGCAGACTCGATAAGCCACCAGGATTCGAACTCGAGGTCGATACCATGAACAAAGGGTTATGGAGTAGAGGGATATCCATGATTTAGCAGCTTTGATACCGCTTGATTTCTAGCACTTACGTACTTGGTTCACGTTTCTTATGTTTCAATAAAAATACCAATTCCTTTCTAGAACCAACAATTGTGGAATTCTTGATGGAGGCTCGGTGATAAGGCGGCCATGATTCAATTTAGTTGGTTGATCACCACGGCTTGAGATAGGGCCATGTAGCTCAAACGCGCTCATTCTAACCATCGTCGAAACCTGTATGAAGCATGTTAACCAAACTCAATATTGATTCCATGCGCTACGGCGGCTACACCTTCTTTTCTGATGACACTCTCAAGGTTACAACACCGCCTGTCACGAGAGCCAGAACCTCGGTACCGCCAAGCTCAAAGCTACAAAGTCCCAGTAACAGGGTAGCATTCTCAAGCCTTCCCGATCAGCGCAAAATACTGGAGAAAGGTAACAACGGCCACTAGAACAAAACAAGTCAAGATACCGAATGGAAAGGGCTAAACCATGTACAGAGTTGGTGAGAGTTACGCAAACCACCACCATTGTCCATTGCGATTGCATCAGGTGGTTTACCCTGAGACTAGTCCACAATCCCTCAAGCAACGGTTTTATTCAGCGGCACAGATTGTTTCTAGCTGCGGGCTGGCGGGTGAGGCTTAGTGAAGGACCCTTGACCTTGCCAGAATGATATAGCTTCTCTAGCATTGGTTTAACATCTGATACTGACTCGGATCAGTATGACATGACGATAAAGTGGCAATTAGTGTCTTTACTGATCAACAGACGATTGCACAGCAGATCAAGCCAAAGCAGGGCCCGACACGTTTTTTTTCTTGCCATTCAATTCCTTCTGTCCAAGTCTTTGGAAGACCGTTACCTTGCTAGTCAGTGACAAGGTTTATGACTGGGGCAAATTTGCTCTAGCGCAAACGGCTCTGAAATAGCATGATCATTCTCTGGAGGCTGCTGTGTAGTGCCGAGCTAATGATAATGGTAGGAGGAACTGATAACGAGGGGCATTTCTGCGATCTTTGCGAATTGATGCAATCCATTTAACTTAGTATTAAAACGTATTCAATACGATTAATTAACCCAATTTCTTTCTTATTAGTATGCCAAGCGACCCGGAAATCACAGACGTATCGTATCTGATGTTACATCACTAGACTAAAGGACCTGTCAAAGCCAGCCCGCAAAATATGCCTGCAATCCATTTGGCTTCCAGGATCCTCCTGATGGGAACAAGTGGGTCAACGTGTGCGCTGCAACAAGCGAGCATAGGCTCAATCGTACGCCCTCGTCTAAGTAAGTACAGTAAAATCACTCATAAACGATGGAACATAAACCCATCACGCATTTGCCGCTGTAGTGTAACATGGTCTTGCCTAGTGTGCCCTCAGAATCCAGGCAGTAACCTTGTAGCATGTCCTCTTGCGGCTTGGTGCGGGCTGCGACATCAGTATTACGAACACTTTAGAAGCGCTAGTGGCTCTTCTGCAATTTGTTGTTTAGCTCCGGATAGCCTCCGGTCCGCTCCCGCATGTGCGGTTAAGTTTTATATTAACTCGGTGCTGCTCCGGAAGCATGTGTCTCAACGTTTGGTTGTTGGTTCTAAACCTTCATCGGAACTGCAAGTTTGAACTTTGTTGGTTCACCTGGCTTCATGCCCAACTTGCATGATCAGAAAAGTCGGCATTCCGCTGCCAAGTTGTCAGTTGCAGTAGCGTTGACGTACCCAGTCGTAACGCCGAGGCAAGCTCGTTTTGGCCACTGGACCGCGATGATATATCATATTTCTGCAATCCTCGCCTGCCATGTGGATAAGCGGGATCCACGAGCTTTCTCAGCATAGGGTGGGGGACAAAATTTGAGACTCAGATTGGTGGTAGATTGCTGCATTTTGGTGGAGGCCAGTCTTACGTTTTCTGTCCCCCAGAGGTCAGCTAAGATATAGACAGCGGCAATCCCACGTTCAAGATGCAAGACCGGCATGTTGATCCATCGTCTGACATGTCGAATAACGAATGAGGGAATATTCAGCGTACACATCTGCGTGAGTTGTTACCTAGTCTAGTATAGTTCTGCATATGTAGATATCTTTTGACAAAAAGAATCCATCTGATCTTCCCATCTTTTTCTGAGCCTGGCCTTATCGGCGCGATGAGCAAAAGGCCGACTAGGACTTCCGGAGAGAATCCTCCAGGACTTGGATGGTCTTTTCAAAGGACTCCAGGCCCCCCAAAGCTTGCAGATATGCATCTTCCTTCTCTTTGGCCTCTTGAGCCATTCGCTTAAGCTTCTTCTTCATCTCTCTCAGTAAGGATTCGTCACTCAATTCATCATCGCTTTCGGACCTCGACCTTTTCTTGACGCTACTCTCTTTCGAAGCCCCCTCTAATCGTGGTTGCGCAGGCTGCAGTTCACAAGGTAAGGCTGGTGTTGAAGTTGGTTTAGACAACGGCTGCTCTTCTGTTTCTTCCGACTCGGCCGAAGAGGCTGAAACCTTTGGATTGTGCTTACAAACTTGAAGATGTCTCTTTAGGTTGTAAAGACGTTTGAACGGCGATCTCCCTTCTGACCTCTTGCAGCCTGTATTGGGGCATGGGAACGACTCATCAGGGCTGGATGATGCATCTTTGTGCGCTTCTATCTGATGCCGACTCAGAGTAAAGGACGTCGCAAATGTCTGCTGGCATACGGGGCATGCAAAGCAAGATTTGCTCTTCTGGCTACTGCTTGAATTTGAGTTTAGCACATGATGTGACGCCACGTAGGCCTTCCGTTACATACCCAGCATCTTGATCTCTCTGACCAACCAATGCAACATTAACCGCTGGTCTGAATGGCTCTTGGCGGCTGGCATCACCATAGCTCTGTAGTATTGGACCTGGAGTGACAGCAGGCGGTAGCACTCCATTGAGTTTGCCAGGTTCCTTCGCAGGCGATTCCATATACCCTGCACTGGCCCTTTGTAACCCGTCAAAGAACAAGAAATCTGGATCCTGAGGAGCAGCTTGAACCAAACAAATGCGATCAATGTGACCAATAGTCGGCCCAACGTCATCGTATATGAGTCTGTCGTTGATGGGTTGATTCTCAAAGCCTGCATTGCTAGGTTCCGGCATGAGAAAGCTCTGCAGTCCATCTGCCAATCGTCAGAAGTATTTTAACAAAGCAATCGAGGGATCTTACTTTCGTAGTAGGCTGGGCCTGGGTCACCAAAAAGGCCATAGCCAGCTGGAACTGGCGAGAACGTCGGGACAGGCGTCTTGAGCTCCTCAGGCTCCAGATCACCAGGACCGATGATGAAGATCCAACAGACGCCCCATAGTACCACCAGCGCAGGCCATATAGTCCACGGTATCGTTGTACATATATGCCGTACGTTATCAGGAAATTCAAATATTGGGTCCGCAATAATCTGTTCTCCTGTCGCATCATTCTTCCCACTTAACTCCTCGTACTTTTGTCTGAACCACAACTTCAATCTCTCTAGTATAGCCTCAATCTGATCGATCATATCTAGAAGAGCCATTACTTCCAAATCAGAGAGACGGTTGCCCTTACTGAGTATGCCGACGAGTGACGAAGATAATCTCATGATCTGTATCCATTGGCATGCAGATTCCAAGTCTTGCTCCCGCCGTAAAAGAGGAAGCAGACGATCACTAAACCGGCGCAAGGTGCGGGAATGGAGAGAATTATCAATGGCAAGTCTTCTAAAGTGGCGTAGTTCTGGGCAAAGTGAAGAGGAGCAGGCAGAGAAGTTGTGATGCTTATGTGAGAGCGTGTGATGGATAGCCTTGAGGGCATCCCATTTCTCGGAGTTTTCTGGGGGTACCTTGTGACCCGAGGACTGTGCCTTCTCAATCGCGGTGCATTCTCTTTCCACCATAACTAGACCAGCGTATATATTCCTTACCTCAGTCAGGATGGGCGTAGAGCCAGCCTCAGCCGCTAGCTCTTGCCTTGTCCCTATATTCCCGGTGTCCTCATGATCAACATGCAATGAAGATTCAAAAGCCTCTGTAGACTTGAAGGTTTGCTTGTCAAAGGCGCAATGAATGCCTTGACTTTCCTTCTCAGCTATGGAGGCCATTGTCGATGGCCGAGAAACTGGGCTTGCCGAGCGGAGCAAGTCAGGCGTCAGATGGGGAAATTGAGCTGTCAATTGTGCAGAGTTCAGCCACTGCTCTTCTAACTCTTTACCAAGGCGGTCATCATGGTGGGTCTTGGAAAATGATAGCGACTCAGAGAAGGAGGCGAAGACCATTTTAGTTCTCGTATATAGGTGTTCGCTGTGGAGATGAGCCTGCAATTGGGAATGGAGTATATAGATGAGGTCGAACAGCGTTTCAAAGATTAAAATAATCAAGAATTCTTCAGCAAGTGCACATCTGTAGACATACAAGTATAGAGTGATGCCCTGCGTAAATTCTTGTCTCAGAGTTATCTGGTGGGATGAAGAAAATGGTTTTGAGGTGAATTTCGGGGTGCAGGCGGGGGTTGATTTTGAGGTGCGAGGTGAGGCAATGAGCGAACCAGTTGCCTTATACAGATGAGAGCCAATCAGAAATGTCTAAAGCAGCTTCATGTACCGCGAACCTCCAGAAACAGAAACTGCAGTTGTACAAGCAATGTGAGTGACCTCTCGTGTCAGACATGTCCTTTAGCAGGTAGTCAGGGAGCAATGGGGTGAGTATTGAGGTGCTTGTCGCTTATAGTAACATCATGGTCATAAAGGAGTATGGCAGACATCAGTCAATTGGAAAGGTGATAAATACAGCTCGGACTAGCTGTTCTCAGAGATATTACAATTCTTAAAATTTGATCATCAACTACCGAAAAAAAAAAAAAAAACAAAGCTTTGCAAACTCAAAATAGTCAGTAAGTCACAATAATTTAACTCCATGAGGATACTTCTAATCTACTTTTGTAGTAAAACAGCCTTTGAGTCGAACTCTGAGGAAAACACCACCCGTATGCTAGCACGTTTAAGAATATGATTGCAGCAATCTCTCAGATAAGCTTGTTCATCTTCAAAACAACCAATTTCAGGCTCGACCAAGAGCGAAGAGTGACCGAGAAATGGATTCAAAGTTATCGTCATGCCCGTTCTGGTTATATTGGTTGGTCAAAAGAATGAATCAAGTTTCTGCTGCCAACTCTTCTGATTCTTTGCGGTATAGTTTTCATCAGAGACAATGCTCATCTCATGTAATCATCGGTGATCGGGACCGCAAAAGTAGACCATCAGTTGCAAGGAATTCGTCTGCAGGACAGCCTTGCTCATACTGCGAATGTTTCTAGGGGCTGTAACTTGGTGCGTTCATTGTCCCAACCTTGCAATCAAGGTCGACTACAAAGAAATTGTTCAATAATTGGCTATAACAGTGTAGTGGTTAGGTTTAGAGAGGTTTACTGAAGAATATATACATGAAAGGTACTGATAAGGATCACTGGTCCCATTCTGTTGGTGGCACCTTGGTAAATGCGATTTCGTGACGACAAGACGGATTGAGTACACCCTTCAATCTACTGACCACAAGCTCCCTTCTTACCAGCAACCCATCCAATCGCAGGTGCAGTAGCATAGTCATAGGTTGAGACCAAGTAGCAATTAACACCGTTGTGAGAGAAGCCAGCGCAACCGGAGTCGTCATTGCACGCACTAACACAGGCGTCGAGAGTCGATAGGAAAGGTGTACCGAAGCCTCCTGTAATGATATAACCGCATTCGATCTTGATGGCGCCGAAACACTGGCTGGCTGACGCAAGGCAAGAAATACCCTGCGGAGGTGCTGCGGCCTCTGAGGTTGTGGAGGCTGCCTCAGTGGTGGTTTCAGCCAAACTGAAGGTTGTCACGGCAGTGACCGTTGTAGTTTCGGCGGCAGAGGTTACCGACAGTTCAGTGGCAGCAGTGCTTGTTGGTTCGGCCGTCGAGGTCTCGTTGGGTACTTCGGTGGAAGTCGTCTCAAGGAGCGAGGTAGATAGAGTGGTTTCAGAGAAAACGACTGAGGAGCTTTGAAGTTTGCAAGGTCCAGCTACAGCAAGGGCAGCGGCCATAGAAAGCGTTAAGAAGCGAGTAGCGACCATGGTGAAGACCAGTGATGTTAAACAACTAAATGAGAGACTGAAGGAGACAAGAAAAGAGTGACGATGAAGGTCAAGAGAAGAGGAACCTGAATGTGTAGCAAGAATCGCCAACCTTCATTTATGGTCTGATTATATCACCCACAGAGGAATCTCATTTCCACCAAATGCATCTGTGTCAACACTAAGAGGATGCTGAGCTGGAGTGGGAAATAAAGTTGCGGAATCGAATTTGACAGGTCAGTGATTTTTGGTGTAAGCAATTCCGCATTATCTTTCCCCCTGAGGCCTGCCACCATTCAGATAGCTTACATGGCGAGTGGGCGTGACGCTAATGTGTAATCACGGACCTGAAATACAGTAGCGCGAGTCAAGCTGAGCAGACTTGCTTTTCAACAGATAATTAACTTTAGGTAAGCTTAACTAGATACTGTGACTTAATATTGACAGCCCAAGTTTATTCCATATTCAGGTTATTGGGCTCACACTTGAAATGTAGGGTCCATGATCCTTTGGAATAGACTAGCTAGAAGCCGAGGAGAAACATTCACTTATAACTAGGACCTCTTTTGCTTCGGCAGATGATGTTACCATGTATGACTTGTCATTACTCACTCATTCGCTTGTCCTTTTTCTAGCTATGGGAAAATACCCAGCCTTTCTTTATATGTCAATTCCTCATCAAGCTGCGCTCCCTCTTTCGCCAACCGATCTGCTTCAGTATTCCACTCCCGCGGAATCTTGCAAAGCTGGATCTTGACACCGTACTCATCCCAACGCTCTACCTCCCCGAGAAAAACCTGCCACATATCCATATTCTTTACACCCCCTCCGTCGCTTTTCCTCCAGCACTTCCGCAGCCATGCTCGCATCCACTCCGTTGCACCTTTGACGACATATTCTGAATCAGTCGCCAAGACGAAAGTGGTAAAGCCTTCGCTTGCCCAGTTCCTGTAACGAATGGCGCCGATGATAGCTCGGAGTTCTGCTCTGTTGCTGGTTGGGTCGGCGAAATCGCCCAATGGATCCTGGTATTCAAGACGTTCGTTTACACTCGCAGTGGTGTTTGGTTCTAGAGGTCGAAACACAAAAGACCATCCTGCCCTAGGCTCAACTTGTCCGTGACCGAGGCACGCACCGTCGGTGTAGATAAGAAGAGACTTTGGATGGTCCACTCGGATGAAGCGTGTCACATTTGGGTGAGCATTGCGACCAATGCCTACAGGGAACAGGCTCTGGGGAGTGGCTGAAGGGGGTGGTACAAAGACTGTTGGGAGGACTAATCCGCTGCCTCGAGAAACTTCTATGTGAGGAACAGGATCCAGTTTCTCGATATCTAAAGAGCCAGCGTGGTCGATATCGTCTCCATATTCTTCTGGACGTCTCACACGCCCTTCGATTGAGTCTTCATCAGCGACGTCATCCATGAAACTGTAGTCGACACAGCAGCGTCAGCAAATGACCAAGCCATGAGTACCACAGACCAAACGGCCGTCAGGTAATTCAGTTGGTGTATCGGGAACCCAACTCATGCTGATAAAGTCTATCCTGTAAGATGGGTGATTTGCCTTGGTAAGAGAGTATACGTCCTGACGTAGAGAAACTACTGCCTTGGATATTAGGCTTAAAGTTAGGCACAGATTTACTGTATATCACATTCAATAGATTGAATTCAGCAGGTAAATGGAGACGTGAATCAATTCTGAATTTAACATGTAGCGAATGATCTCTGCTGCTTAATGCTGCATGTTTGATCTGACAGGGCTCGGTAGCCCAAAAAATGAATCTGGCTGGAGTCACTCCAAGATCAGGGGGCATTCCTTGGTGTTAGCCTGCTAACAGAGAGACTTATGCTTACTGTACGTCGCAGGTGGGAGACAAAGTACTCCCAGATAGGTCAGGCGCAAGTTGTCGCACGGACCATTTTAAATGACCGTAGGGTAATCACTTTAGTTTGTATGGAAATACCCAAACTTATGATGTTTGTGAAGAGATGCGATGAATCATAGGTGGACAATGGAAAGCGTGTCAGAGAAGGCCAGAGCCGTTACATACCAGACTTGAGTCACTAGATGGTGTTTTTTGTGAATTGGATCAATGCCTTTGCGGGTCGAAAGACGTGCAACCGAGTTTTGCTCAGGAACCTCAGAACAAGTCACGCTCTACAGTCAGCACTCGAATGAACCAGCTGATTAAAACAGTAATAACTTCAACTCACGCCCAGTTTTCCTAATTCTGTGGGCAACTACTATCATGAGAGTGTCATTTCGGAAGGCGGACAATGAAATCTCCGTGGACATTTCTTCCTCCGGCGGATCAGGCCACTCCACAGTAACCATTGGTTAATTCCAGACCCTTCAACACTATCAACAAATATCGATTGATAATCGTGACCGGTATCCCAGCATCGTCAGCCGCATCATGGCAGTATTTGAGTACAAATAATAACGTCAGCGGGAAGTCTTGAAGAAGAGCGCTGAAAGCATATAGGTTGCCGGTCGCTTGGAAGACGAGACAATGGCGCATAGGCTCAGATGATAGCGCTTTACAAACACCGTAGTGAAGGGACATTAAAGGAGACATGATGAAGCTTCGCGGTACTCAATTGCAAGCCAATATCATATCATGAGCTTAGCGACAGCATCTCACATGCATGCTCAATCTTTACTTCGATGACACCAATGCAGGTTCCCCAAAGCTTTTTAGCTGGATCGAGTAATAACAAGCGTGCTAACCCCATCAACATGCACCTTCAACTGCCATGTTGCTCCCCCGCATTCTGACGGTCTTTTCTTCCTCCGCCACTAAACCACGAGAGTATGAGGCGTCGAGGTCTGGATTGGATCTAGCAAAGGTTGATCTGGGGGAATCCGGGGCCCCAGGAAAATCACCATGGAGAAGTTCTCCCCTAGGAGACTCAAGATATATAATATGCCAAACCACTCGCTCCAATCTTGGCTTCCTCAGACTCACTCATCTTCACAATTACTCGACATTTCATCATGACTGCCAACTCCAAGCGCGGAAGCATCGAGCAAAAGCCTGAAGACAACTTTGTCGAAATGTCTGTTGCCGATGCAGCTGAGAAGCCTGGTGTCCTTGTTGACCCAGAGGCGGATTACTCGGGTGCGGTGAAGAAGACGGACCCAGCTGAGATTCGACTTGTTCGCAAGTTGGACTTTCGCATCATGCCTACTCTTTGGGCGATGTACTTCCTCAACTACGTGAGTTTAGTCGTGTCTGTCAGAGAAACTATGCTGATGTTAGTAGCTTGATCGAAACGCTATTGCCCAGGCGCGCTTGAACGGTCTCGAAGATCACCTTGGCCTCAAGGGAACGCAGTACAACACTTGTATCTCGATCCTCTTTGTCGGGTATGATGAATGTCTTCTCTTTTCCTTGCGGAGATGCTAACCTTTGACCAGCTACTTGCTCATGCAGATCCCGTCCAACATGTTGATCTCCTCGAAACGCGTCCGTCCCTCTCTGTACATGTCGATTTGCATGATGGGCTGGGCAGTCGTGTCTGCCTGCACCGCGCTCGTCAAAGACTACAAAGGTCTCGTCATCGTTCGATTCTTCCTCGGTGTCGCCGAAGCCCCCTTTTATCCCGGAGCCCTCTACCTTCTGGCAATCTTCTATACGCGAAAGGAGATTGCTATGCGACTATCGATTTTATACTCGGGCAATATCTTTGCTACGTCATTTTCCGGTTTAATCGCGGCAGCCACTTTCGGAACGATCGATGGGCATCACGGACTCAAGGGATGGCAGTGGCTCTTCATCATCGAAGGTGTCTTGACCTTCGCAGTCGGAATTATCGGAATCTTCACTCTGGCTGATAGCCCACTGACGACACGATGGTTGACTGAGGAGGAGCGTCAGCTTGCACACGATCGAATGTTGCGCGATACTGTTGGTCTCCAGGAGAGCAAGGGAGCTCGAGCTGGATTTTTCCAAGCTATCCGTGACCCTCGCCTGTGGCTCTTCTGCTTCATCCAGAACATGCATCTTTCTGCTTGTTCTTTCAACAACTTCTTCCCTACTGTTGTTGGCTCCCTCGGCTTCAATAGCACCATCACTCTGGTTCTGACTTGCCCGCCTTACCTTGTCTCTGGTTTCTTTGGGTACCTAGCAGGATGGTCTTCTGGTCGGTTCAACGAGCGAACCTGGCACATCACTGCCTGCATGGGAATGGCACTCGTCGGATATATCATCTCCTGTGTTACGCTCAATACGCCTGCCCGATACATCTCTTGTTTCTTATTTGCCAGCGGTGCTTATGCAGTCAACTCCATGATTCTTGGCTGGGTTTCCGCGACGCTCGGCTCGACTGCAGAGAAGAAGTCGGTAAGCTTGTCAATCGTCAACGTCATCGCCAACGCCTCGTACATCTACACTGCGTATCTGTACCCTAAGTCAGATGGTCCGCGATATCTGATCGGAATGGCAAGCAATGCTGGATTTGCAACTATGTGTATTGCGGGCGTTTGGGTTATGAAGATCTGGCTTGTCAGGACAAACAAGAAGCTCGATCGGGAAGGAAACACAAGTGCTACAAGATATGCTTACTAGAGTTTGGCTCAGGTATTCCGTGGGTTTTTGGCATATTCTAACAGGGAATTGTGTCATTCCTCAAAGTTCTTCATACAAGACCGACAGGTCTTCATCAGTTTATCACAATGCAATCATGAACAGCAACATGTTGTCTGATAACATCCATCTATATGGCGCACCGTGAATTTGCACCATCATAGCCTTTTGGTGGGTAGATACCCAGAGTGACTCGTTGTTCTGATTCTCCAACTCAGCAACGATTGTGAAGACCACACAGTGAGCCTGAGCTTGAACCCAGTATTTTTGGTAGAAGGGATTAGTTGTGAATGACTGCCTCGATACCTCTCACCAGGACAATCTCATTAGTGATGCATATCTTACTCTGACTAACAATTCCTACGTACCGCATTGATTGAACATTGGTTTGAGCTGTAAAAGTGCACCTGAAAAGAACGTCAAACATACATCACATCACGGCAGTAGACCAACATATAAAAGTCGAACCGGCGCGAGCATGTTCCTCCAATAAATATTTCGCACCGACTAGATCCCTAGCAAAACAGCTGGCCTCAACCTCCTGCATTCCACATAAATCTGCATCATAAGAACACGGAAATAATGAAGTACTATCCGTACGAGCCCGCTGATCGAAGTCCATCCTCTCAGTCTTCGTATGAATGGGATCCCGATACAATGGATGTCTGAACCACCTACAATGGCCGTATCGAACACCACATAAGTCTGTTCAATCGCCCATGCTGTACTTTTGACTACTTGGTGCCCCTAGACGATAGAGAGCACGAGCAATTGATTCGAAGAACCTCATGGGATCGGAGGCAGCTGATGAGGCAGAAGACTCAGATTGAATTAGATCTTGTAACTGGTCGTCGATTTGATGAGGAAGACTTTCTACGCCAACTCAGACAACTTGCACAAATATCGCATGATATGTTGATGTGCGAGTTCATGCTTCATTGCGCTAGACGCTGGCCATCGGAGGCTGACGATCGAGTCCGAAGACCTGGTCCGTAGCCATTCTGAGGCTGTCATTTTCTAGTTACAGGAAGATTACATAGTCTCTCATCATATAAATCATTACCTTCAAAAAGAAATCACACGATAAGCTGCCTGTGACTAGTAATACTACTTTGGTACCAGCCGTGAATGAGAGGGGAGATCAATGACCGAATTGAACAGGGACTTTGGTTAACAGGTCGCATGGTGAAGTGATTCAGGCTTTGCTGACAGACAAACTACGGGACATAATAGCTTGCACCTGGCCATCGCAACTCAACGGAATTCAATAACATAAGACATTTTCGGTAAACTGGTAGTTATAGGAATAGTCAATGAGTTATACTATTTAAGTGTTTACTAATCCGTAGACAAGCTGCTACCATGATGTCTGAGAAAGGATACATTCAATGTGGAACGTGCACTGGCGCGTGTCCTACAGCGCTCTAGTACCAGTGATCCACAGAAATAGGGCGGTCGACAGGGCAGCAACCACTGCCAGATGCACTGAAGGAGCCTGTATCTTTTAGCGGATGTTAATCGACAAAATCCTTCATATCGACCACTCAGCGATTTGACAAAATGCTCAGCACATGAACGCACGCAGAATCATCAAGGCTACAAGAATGAATCAGACTCGATTGATCTATTCGCTGGAACGAGCAAAAAAAGAACATCGACAACGGCAGGATTCGAACCTACGCGTGCGAACACAATGCCTATGATGTCTCGGAAGAGATAGCAGGGCATCGCCTTAACCACTCGGCCACGTTGTCCTGAGTTCGTTGAGCACATACGGTTCGAATATGAGTATATGAGCGGAATACATGATTCACCCCTGCGGTATACTCTAGGAGTGCTGAGATACATGGAAACTACGTTTCGTTTTTTAATCTGGTCCTGTTGATTAACAAAATATCTCCAGAAGCTAAATATTTTTGCAGTTCCTGAATAGCGATTTCGCGTCACTGCCAGGCCCTCACTGGAACTACAAGGCCGAGAACGAATACCCTGCCCGTTCAAAAGGCATTTCATAACAGTGGTCACTTCACCATAAACTCAGTCTATAAAGAGGTGTAAAAGAGCGCCGCCTTAAAATTTATCGGGGGCACTATAAAAATATTGTGATTAATTTTATTGTCAGCTCTGGTGTTGTTGTAATGCGTAACATGCCCGTCATTCCATGCGGTCTACATTCCACTGAAGCCGTTAATCTTGTAAGCAGCACTACGCTTCGGGCTTCTTAGCATAAGTAACGCAACTATGAACAGTTAGCCACAACTCTCGTCGAAAAGAATTATACTCACATAGGCCAATAAGCGTGGATCTTGGGGTTATTCCAATCCTGTCTCAACTTGACCAAGAAAACCTCAACCTCCTCACGACTCCAGCCCAATCCTCTCGTAAAAGGTGCCATAGTCAATGCCTCAAGAGCAGAAGCTGCATTGACATTATTCCACTGGCCAAGTTCCTTATACTTCTTGTCCCTGGGCCAATGGTTGGTAGGCCACTTATAGCGCGTCTCAACAACATCAACGAATCCGATCTCTTTCAGCATATCCTTGAAATTGGCCGTACGTTCGAAAGAGCGATTGAACTTTCCGGCTGCTTCGTCAAGAAGTCTGCACCACTTGTACATGGTATGGTCTTCCTTGAGGGTTCCATCGTCGCTGCCCATGATGACATCGACATCTTGCAGTTCAACGTAGCCACCTGGAGACAAGTTCCTGCTTGCATCAGTAGAGTTCATTTGATAACAATGAGACATGGTTTACTGGTAGATCTTGGTGAAGTACGACTTCCAGTTCTGGATGCTGAAATTCATAAATCTGCTGTGAATGAAGTCGAACGGCTCGCTGTATGTCCATTCCTCATCGATATCATCAATTTCGAAACGAACGTTCGGTGGTACACTGAGATTTGTCAGTAGTACTCAAGATCAACCGGAAACTTCACTCATACAAGCTTGGCTGGCTTGGCGAGAGGTCAACGCCAATGACCTGTCTTGTCAACTGCTATACTGGATAAACTCTGATGGCACAACTCACTTCCGCATCAGGATGTTCATCGCCAAAGTCAATCGCCCAGATACCCGTTCCAGTGCCAACATCGAGGACACGCTTGACCTTCGAGTCAGGCAGGTTGGGAGGGCTCAAACCGAGCTTGTTGCCAAGAGTAAGCAGGAACAGATTATGTTGCAGATCTAGGTTGTTATTGATCAGTAAATTCTAGCAGTATATGAGGTACTTACCTAATCTTTCGTTCTCCTCGTCATCATTCGGGAGATTGTATTCTGTGATTGGCCATGTCAATGATCAGCTGGCTGTTATACCAATGCATTACATACTGCCGTCTCGAAAAGCATGGTATGTTCTTCCATTTTCTTGACGGAAATCAAGAATTGAACTTCTCAAGCTATCTGTCGAGGATGCGTTATCCTATGCGATAAGATCAGTAACAGACATCTGTTGAAGGATGGGCATCGTCTGATCTCATACCACACCAAGTGACGAGTCCGCATCAGAATGCTGGGGCCGTTAGCTAGCTTCAGTGGGTCAGTTCCAGCGGGAACTAACGTTATCGTCGGCGTCTACGACGGGATGCGCTTCAATAGTCGTCATTGTAGTATTGCAGATCTTTGCTGTCAAATTGTGAGAAGCTCCAAAAACTATCGTGAAATGTTTGTCAATGGGAACTTAAATGCCGCATGTCGTATGCACATGACCCGAGCTTCAAAACCTGCATTGTTTTCTCTTTTCTCGTCCGATGCTGTGCTACAAAACTGACGACCAACATGCATGACAGCGTTGCAGACACTGCCAAATATGTACAGTGAAGCGATTGCCGAAGTTCCGCCTACTGTCATTCCTTGAAAGACCCTAAAAGAGCCCTTTCTTACTGGTCCCAGGCGTTGAGAAGTGGTCTGGTGTCAGGCATTTGGACGGGTTCCGATTGGCAGCGGACGGGGCGTTACGGTGTCAGACCCAAAGTGGCAGAGTTCACCGTCAACCCCACGAGTGGTACAGCCATTCAGCTTTTGACTTGCATAATACGCCCAAAAAGACACTCTGCTCAAGCAAGATTTTCCGTTATGTTTTTAGTAAGTGCTGTCAATAGAAAGTGCCAGATCCCATCTGATCAAGCGCTGCGGACGAGTCGATGCTGTTCATAAAAGGAGAAGCTCAGAATCTTTGGTAGAGAGTGGATTTGTAATTCATTTGTCGTTTTTTCCTTTCAAGATCTGGATATACATTTCAGGGCAAGATAGTGGTGTTTCGATGATAGATAATTCCAGGCTGGCCTCTCGTTGAAATTCTGCGTCACGATGAAAGCCGCAAGAGAGAACGCGGCCATTGCTGTCAAAGCTCTAGCAATCCCCCAAGATCATTAATTGATAGTTAAAGCTTATAATATCTCAACGAGATATATCAAGCCAACACATTAAAGAATCCCCAACTCACTCAAGCTTTTGGAAGGCAATATGTACAGAGATCATTGGATGGCCTTTTGACACTTTATTTACCTCTCTTACCCCGTCAGCCTGGTTTCTTGTTGATGATTAATACAAGTGGTCGCTGATCTCTGGATACTCAATACGATGCTGAACATGATGATACTCGATGTGCCCCAAATGAAATTACAACTGGTCTCGGTCACAAAGGAGGAAGCAAAGCCGAATGGTCGACATAGTTATCTTGATGCCGCTCTTGAAGTTACTTATACCCTCCTCGCTAGAGCATATCTACACAATAAAGGCATGTAAAGAGTCATAGAGCCTGGGATAAAGTTTTTTCCCGCCTCAATTCTAGAACAACAAGAGTTTCAAGCCACCAAGAATACAGGTAGCAGGCGGAGCCCTCAGCCACAATAACGACATGATGCGGAATCCAGCTCTGATTGCCGGAATTATCTATGTTTGATGTTTGGATGTCATCTGTGCTCCTCTAGCCCTATGCACAGCATTCTTTGTCTTGCTATTTTAAGCATTGCAGTTGTTTAAGCTGAAGGTCCGCCAATTAAACCAGGTTTTCAGTAGCCAAATATCGGCAAAATACAGGTCATACGGCGTCACACAAGGTAATACACAAGGTGTTGGACACTAATAAGATGATATTTCATATAAAGCGCCGGTATCTTAAGAAGTCATGAGAGGTTGACTGCAAAGACCTAGATTCTTGTAAGGCGCTCAGAGCAGATATCATGCCAGCAGACTTCTCGGGAGAAGTCATCTTTACCGTCTTTTACTGTGCTAATCGTCTGACGTCGGCTAGTGGAACAATCGGTACATGAGCTTCAATTGTATCAAAGAACCGCCACAAGGTCTGGGCACATGGAACAGTTGGTTTCGAGTTTCGCCTGCACCACCCTTCTACTAATGATTGACTTTAATTGCTGTAAACACAGAGTAATGGGCGTTCAGCTTCAGAAATTGAGTGGGATGACATCACTACTTGGACATACTGAGGACTCTGTTGCTGTCTTCGAAAGAAGTGGCGGCGGCAAGACTGACAGTCGTGTATATAAGAGCCGCACAGGCGTCCATCATCAGAGAGTTATGGAGCTACATGCTGGCCATAAGGATAAGCTTTAGGCTGCCAACACAGGTGATGGGGGCACAATAGCGTTTTCTCTCTCTCAATATAAGCTTGTACCTAAAAGCAGCCACAATCGCATATTGCAATTAAGCCTTTAGGGCTTTGCAAAAGGAAGAGACTGAGAGGTACAAAAGCCCGAGCGAGTCTGCATCTCTGGATAGACCATCACTTACACCAACAACATCGCGACCAAGCGTCAAATTGCGACTGTAAGCTTCCTCAAACCACTTTTACTGCTACTCCTAAACGCTAACTTTTTTGTCTTCAAAGTCACCATGAAGCTCTCTACCTTCCTGTCTTTCGGAGCTCTCCCACTCGGCGGTGCATCTCCCGCCGAAGCTTTGTGATTCCGGCCCGAGATTCTCGAAAACAAAACACCTTGGGTCGCACAAGGTGCCATGCTGCCTAAAGCTGCAGGGAGATCTGAAATTGGAAAGCTACCTCACCTCTGCCAAACAGACCCCATAGGCATATGGATCTTTCCAAAAGGCTTTCGGGGGGGGGGGGGGGGGGGGGGGGGGGGGGGGGGGGGGGGGGGGGGGGGGGGGGGGGGGGGGGGGGGGGGGGGGGGGGGGGGGGGGGGGGGGGGGGGGAGGGGGGGGGGGGGGGGGGGGGGGGTGTGGGGGGGGGGGCGATGGG
>JACTAS010000137.1:0-48869 GCA_014884825.1 Fusarium sp. 190-020-2 | reverse complement strand
GTGAATAGGTGGGCCGGTCGCAGCTGCCCCGTCTCGCCGTCGATCCCCAGCACGCCGACGAAGTGCCACAGCGGGCTCGCGAAAGGGTCCCCGTCGAGCCGCTGCGTCCAGAAGCCCGCCAAGACCTATAGTATCCGCTCTTGTAGGCCCTCATCGCTATTGGGGCTATTATGGCGGCTGCTTGATGGCCTGCCCCCCTCGATCTCGTCCTCCTCCGCCTCATCGTCGTCTCCCTCGATCTCTTTGTCTTCCTCCCCTTATAGATAGGCCTAGAGCTTCTCGAGGTTGGCCCTTTGCTCTAACGTGAAGCGAAAGCCGTGGTCAGCTAGGAGGACCTCTTCTTCTAGCGATAATACATTGAGATAGTAGCACAGAAAGCGTTTTATATAGCCTAAGTACCGGTCTATGCTGGTCTTCTCCTGTAGCGGCCCGAACAGTCGGCTGTAGGCGTCGTGAGGGTGCGGGCTGGCCAGCAGCAGTCGGGTTATCAGGGGCATGCTCTTCAGTCTGCCGATACAGCAGTCAAAGAAGAGTCGATCTAGAGCTTCGTTTATATGCCGCAGCACCTTATCATTGCCCTCGTTGCCTTGGCCAGGCATCTTACTACAGGCCTAGATATCTATTAGGTTCCTGCTAGTAAAGTAGGCCGACTAGCCGGTCTGCTTTAGCCAGTTAGTCGTCTCGTGCCTTAAGATACCTTTATCCATGACCTTCTGCATCTCTTCTTGTTCCTCCTGCTGTAGTGACTATCCTTTAGTGATATAGGCGATCGTTATCTGGTCTTCTGGCTAGGTAACTGTCGTCGCTCCTCTTCCTCTTCTCCTTCTTCTTTCACTTCCCCCCCCTTCCTCCCTCTCTCCTTCCCCTCTTCCTACTTCGCGAACGCAGAAGTAACGGATTGCCCTCTTCAGACCGGTAAAGAAGGTCTGTAGATACACGGCGGCCCAGAGGTCCGCCTAGGTCTTCCTCTTGGCTGCCTTGGCGTTATACTCGTCGTTAAAGTGCATGTATAGGCACTTCCAGCTCGGCATAAGGTACCTGCAGCCCGGCCAGGTATATGCGAAACTACGGTAGATAGGGAGACCCTCGACGGGCTCGGCCAGGTTAGATGAGCCATGCCTGGCCAGTTAATCCTCCCTTAGCCCCTCTTCTAGTAGCGTTAGTAGCAGGCCCTTGTGACGGCAGATAAGATCGCTGCGGACTTAATGGCTGAGATCTGGGTGGCGATCCTTTAGATAGCCTTCTAGGTTACGGAAACAGACTGCATAGCCGTGGAAGGCATAGATTAGTAACTGATATTCTTTATTATAAAGAAGCCACCTTCCTTTGCCCTCTTCTCTTTCTGGCCTGCTTATTCTTCTCCCTATTGCCTAGGTATTGCTATTAGTATTGCTAGGTAGTGAGTCTGGCAGGTGCTATTGGGCTATTATAGCCATAGTTAATCGGTTAGGTTGTATATGTAGTTAGATAAATTGAGCTGGTTGGTTATGGCCTTTCTGAATTGAGATGGGATAGAGAGAAAAAGAGAGAGGTAGCATAAATAGATAGATAGACCATCCTAGCCTCTTTTTTTCCTTTTCTATCTCATATTATCTATCTATCTTTCTCCTCTTACTTTACTTTTTCTGTTTTCTTGTTTCCTGTCCTAGTTTACCCTAGATTAAAGTAGAGACTTAGGGTTAACTCTAAGTCTGTAATTAGCTGCTTGTAAGGTTGGTAGTTTGGGGTTGGTAGTTTGGCCCCCCTGTCGTCTGTCCCGTCTCCACCAGACAGGGTTTCCCCGCATTACTATTGGCCTGTGCCATTTTCAGAGGTTGGCAGTTTGGCCCAAACTACCAACAGCCTATCGGTTAGGTTCCCTACACTGATTCAAGGTCACACTGTCATGTCAAACGTAGATCGCGCGGTATCATCGCTCTTATCTAAAAGAGAGTGTCCATGGCTTGGAGGCTGTGACTATATAGTAATAACAACCGCATGTGGAACTAGCACTTTATTTTCAGCCTTTGTTGGAATCACGCCTCAGTATGAATACATTAACCCGAATAATGCGTTATCTGATAACGTGCACGAGAAGTGAGCGAGACAGATAAGCGGGCGAGGCACCCTCTTTCTCTCTGTAAAGGTAAAGTTTTAAAATATCCTTAAAGGTTTATAAAAATTTACTTCTTTTTTTAAAAAAATAAATAAAAAATCAAGTTACATTAAAATATATATTTAAAATATATACAGTATTATAATTTACTTTTTTATAAAATATAAAATATTTAAAAATCTTTTTATTTTATTTTTTAAAAAAAAAGCCTTATATTTCATTAGATAACGTAGTTGATAAGCGATCCGACCAGACAAGTGATCCGATCAGCGCACTGTACAGCTAAAAATAGCCTACCCTATAATATCTAGCTACCTTAAATAAAATAGCTAAAAATCCAAAAATATTTATTTTATATATTTTATAGCTATTTATATATAAAAATATTTTTTCTAGATTTTTAACTATTTTATTTTATATACTAAAGCTTATTTATACAGTGTAAAGAGTATTAATAAGCTTTTTTATATATAATTTATATCACAAATTAGCTAGAATTATTTTATTAATAATATAGCTTTCTTATAAAGTAAAATATAAGCTTTTAAAATTTTAGCTATTTTAGGCCTAGTTTGAATTTTATATAAGCTTTTAAAAAACAGCTTTTAAGGTGTAAGTTAAGCTGGTCGGATCACTTGTCCGGTCGGATCGCTTATCAACTACGTTATACTAAGCTTAAAATATTTTATATAGAATTTTGGGTATTTTTGTTAAGGTTTTAAATTTTATAGGGTAAGCAACTTTTAGCTGCACAGTATGTTGCCTCGCCCTCTCATTTGTCTCGCTCGCTTATCGTGAACTTTAGTTATATACCTGTAAAAGGTTTAAGTCGAGCGCCGCCTTGAATAATTTACAATGCAAAGCATTAATTGTCCGCATTGCTTCAGAATAGAAGTATCTAGTGATATCGAATACAATCAGAGTCCAGTCTTCATCGTTTTCCGGTCCATAATCTCCTCAACAGTTTTCTTTCGATCATCATGACATAGTCTCCAGCATCATAATGTTACTTGTCTCACCGACTGCCCGCTTCAAAATCAGCACCAGCTCATCCAAGGCCGCCAGCAATTGCACCAAGGAATTCAAAATAACCATGAAATTCCTCGTTACTCCGCTGTCAACATCCTCTTTGTTCGGCAAGTTGCACGGCAGGTCACTCGAGCGGCGGATTCCCTCGGCGACCTGTTCTCGCGCATGGGCAACGGCCTTGGTGAACAATGGTGTGGGCAGCACTGCTGGTAGAGGGTCGCCGCTCTTGAGTGCCTGTTGAACAATGGAGAGCACACCCATTAGCTCGGTGACGAGACCCTCGTTCATGGCGCCCGTGGCTGGGATGATTCTCGCTCGTTCACCCTCGGAGAGCCGGGATGTATATTGCAGCAGCAGTGTGACATTCTGGTTAAGGATCATGCATTGGTTGCAAACCAAGACTAACGTCCTCGTGTCGAAATTAGAGGATGAGAACTCTAATACCGTTAGCTTTATAGGTCCTGAGATTGTTAGAAGGATCTCGCCAATCGCTAAAGCCTCTTCTTCAGCTACTTGGCGCAGATCAGGAGCAGGATCTTTCCAACTGGACGCGAAGAGAGCATATCGGTCCCCAATGCTAACGAGAATATCGGATAGCAGGTGTTGGTAATGGCGATTCGCAGATGGTGGTTTTGGTACGAAATTTACAACAAGAGCACCTGCAATGCCGATAAGTACGGTGATGACACGCCGCCAGAAGACTGCGTAGCCCACGCCGGGAGTGCCATATTGCGGGATCTGCGTATCGCTCCAACTGTAGCCAGCGACAAGGAACGCCGTCGCGCCCATCATAATTGCTGCAGGCATTACAGCAGGAGAACTAAATAGACGCCACCACATTATTAGGACAATAGCAGGCGCGAAGATAGCGGCAAGGCCGTACGGATTCCCAGGGCCGTTGCCAGCACCTATATACCATACCACCATCCCAATGACACCGCCAACAATGGTGCCAAAGACTCGTATGAGACTTCCAAAGAGTAGTTCGGCTGTGTATGGAACCAAAGTCAACTGAGCCATGATGACCGCCCACAAGCCTCTATTGCGGTAGAAGAAGCCTGCGGAAGACATAACAACAGCAGGGACCGAAAGGCCAATAGTGACCACAACCATGCGCAAAGCAAACATGCCTTCTTCATTTCCAAGCCAATTAGTAATAGCCAGAACAATTCTACCCCCGGGGCTTCTCTTGCGGCCATTGGGTGCCCGTATACTAACCAATTCAGCGCGTGCTGATTTTGGTTTAGGATTCGTGGTCTCAGATTTAGCCTGAAAATTGGGGCGTAGTGAAGTAACCGTCGAGATACGCGTAAGACTGTCGCCGAGGTCTGCAGCCGTCACTCCATCCTCTGGAGAGTCTTCATGGCCGATCCATCGGAGGAGTGCTATCAATCGGCTTGGGAACCAGACTCGAATCTTGGTTCTCATCCCCTCTAGTTGCACAATTCGGGTGAGAACCTGAGCTATGGCGTCTGCCAGCCGGGATACATGCTCCTGGAGCAGAATCCCCGGCATGAGCCCGGTAAACGATGAGACAATTCCAGTTTCTCCCCTTAAAAGTCCATCCTCTTCAAAAACCTTCCGAGAAATCTCAGGAAGGGATCGCGAAGTGGAGGTCATGAAGATGTCGCGCTGCTCGCAGAGCTTGGAGAGCACAGCAGCGTGCCTCTGCTGCGTGTCTAAGCGGCCAGGGTTCTTTCGAAGGGCATGAGCCTGGTTCAATGCCTCGCTGATGGCTTGGAGAGATTCTTTGCATGCCTCAATCAGGTGCTCGCCTGGATTCACCAATGACTTGATACCTTCCTTGATCAGAACGTTGCTGCTAGGGTAGTTCGACCTAACGTGGAAATCAACCGCTCGATCAATCTGATGTTGCCCAAGCTCGACCGTCCGCTGGTCGCTATTACTCTCGCCATTGCCAGCTCGTGTGCGGTTCAATGCATCGATGCTCTTTTCCTTTCGCACCTGGTTTTGTCTGTAGAGGTCTGTTAGGGCAATGAAATTCATAGTGAGCCGACGAAAGGGTTCGTTTAATGTCGATAGGTCATCTGAGCCCCAACTTCCGACAGACAAATCAATCGGCAGCAATCTGAAAAGAGGACCCAAGAGTTTGTAGGTCGAAAGCACTTTGGTTTGCAGCCCGGTCAACTTGGCCTCACTCATTTCTAGGGCTGGATGCTTGAGGCCGAGAATACAAGCATCTAAGAATTCGGGCATCAGAGCGAGGACATCCCGCATACCATCGAGTGCTTCCGATGTGGAGGACGTAGGGAAAACGAGGATATTGCAGACGAGACCAATGCCGGCAGCGATGGAGCAGGGAATGACGATAACCTTTGCAACAGTTCCATCGAAGGTTGGCAAAAGTGGTGCGGCATTGAGATAAACGACAGTAACAATTGAGGCCACTACTTGCACGAGTATGAGTTTGGGGAATGCAACGCGAAGCCGGGCCTGGAATTGTTCATTTATTCAATGACTTCACTCAATACGGACAGGGTCATGAAACTTACCATAAAGTAGACGAACAATCCCATCATGCAAAAATACGTGATAGTCACATTCGTATTCAACATGTATCCATTGAGAATCTGGACCTCCGCATATTGTAGCGGATTTGTGGTGTTTGCCGCCTCTTGCTGAAGCGTGGCGAATCGCGCCTGCTTGTCAGCTTGTGGCCAAGTCGCAACCGCAGCTTTCATGGTGATGACACCCCAGGCCCAAGAAAGCGCGCAGCCAAGCAAGACGGTAATAGTGATTATCAGCTCAGTAAATACTATGCCAGCCGGAGGAGCAATAAATAGGATGATGCTGGATGAACTGAGTAAAATCCATAACGAGAAGCATTGGGAGCCTACCCTCCAAGAAATGTTGCTCGACCTATCGCTATCAGAGTTGGTTCAATGAGCATTAGAAGAGTCATAAGCCAGACAGCCAGAGAGCATTTGAATAGCCTCTTTATGTCTTTCGCATTGAAATGGTCGAGCCATGATGGGAGCTTTTTGCCCGTCGACGAAGGCTTTGTTGCGTCGACGAAGTACGGATTGTGAATGCCATCCTGAGTGCCACCTTCGGTGTCGGTCTGCGGCGGTTGCACCATCCTTTCATCGAGTCTCAACCCAGGCGACTCTTCTCAGACGGAGCCGAAGATGATTGAAGACGATGGATGACCTTTTGATCTTGGATCCTGCACGCAGGCGTAATTCCTTTAAATAAAGACGCCAAAGGATTGGATATTCACTTCGTAATATTATTGATGGGATTGGGGTTTCTTAAACGCAAGGAGCGCTGAAAGTAGCAAACGAAGGGGCATAGGGAGCATGCGCCATTCCAAGTGTTGATTGGATGCGTCACATGTCACTTGCCTCTTCCCCGACAGTGCCGGGATGCGAAGTCTATCTTTTACCCATTGACCTGTAAAATAGGATACCTCGTTGCATCAGGCATGTCGTATTAATTGGCCTTCTTCAGCCCTATAGCATCAAAGCTGCCGCTCTAACCGACCCAATGCTACACTGAACATACACGTACAGTCCCCTTGGACTTCTTGCTGCTAAAATGAACTTGTATGTAACTGATTGATGATGGGGATATATGCCCTGTCAAGCATAAGTGATCTGCATTCGTTCAGGGCGTGAACCACCGAGCAATTTCTATCACTGGATTTACTGTACGCAGGTAGTACTGAATGCGCTACCTGTAGCATGCGTGCCCCTCCATAAGCCGAAACGACAGACTCGCGCCATATGTATGGCAGCTTTATCTCCGGCATGGCACCTTTTAAGGTTTGGAGAGGCATTGCAAAAATGAGGGGTATAACGCCGTGACGAAGTGCTGGTTATTCCATACGGCATTCCCCGGCTCCCTGCTAATTACAGTACTGTACACCGAAATTTCTACGCATCTAGGGGGAGTTGCAGTACAAAGACCGCAGCTAGGCCTCCTCGCTAGAAGCCGTCCTCAGTAGCTCAATTCAATTATCTTCTTCTGGCCACACCTACGGTTGCACCCCTTGACCCACCATCTTCTGAGAAGAATCCTCCCAGCACCCCTCATCTTAGGCCCATTTTACTGTAACAAGCAGCACTTTCTATCGAGCTTGCTACAGTAGTAACAATCAGTACGGAGGTACTAAGGTCTCCTCACCGACAGAAGATTTGCCAAAGCTCCTAAATACTATGTAAGGTTTAATTAACGACTAGCCTCTCTCCTTCGATGACGAACTTCTTACATCACCGTTTCTGCCTTAGTTATAGACGAACGAGAGCCCAACTACCAGTATCACCATAGTGCGAAAATCCAGTAAACCCTTGAACTTGGATGATAACCAAATCGATCACTAGAGCAGAAATTGAAGTCATTACAATTCCGTAGCGACACGTTCAGTGCACAGGAACCGTCGCCTTCAATGCAGAAACTCATTTGACGTCCACGTATTGTATGCAAGTAGTGGCTGTCAGACTTTGAGCTTCGCTTTTTAGACCTTCCCCAATCACCCCCGTTGCTAAGCGTTGTGTACCTAACCCATCATATCACATCACATTCCCATATCAATCAATTCACACTTGCTCATCAGCGCTCACCACCCTACATACGTTACCTGCCCAATTATAGGCGGTAGGCCGTAGGTAGCATCAGAGCAAGCACCAGCACCGCCACGATGCGCTCCCGACAAGCTTCCAATTACGGAACCGAGACAGAAACCGAACCGTTCCCACCCATCGAAGATGCATCACCGCGCACTAACAATACAGCCTCCTCATCGCGCATCGAGAATCGTCCAGCCGCCTCATCATCGCTGAGCGGTCGACTTCGTCGCGTCTCCGCAAGCTTCGAAGTGTCTAACCCCCCCGAGGGCTTTATGGCCGCGACAGGAACCATCTGTTCATCCATCTCCACACGCCAAGCCGTGCCGCGTCCTCCCTCGAATTCGTTGATACCGCTGCAACAAAGCCCCGATGCTGGAGGTCCTTCGAGACAGAGCACGTTCCCTGCCGTTAGTGATGTGGTGCCTCCTGAAGAAAAGGACCGCCCGAGCGCAGCAATGGCGAGCCGGACTCTCACGGGAGAACCACCTACTGCTGCTCCTTTTGCTAATGGATACCATTTCCCCCCTAAGCACTCCGCTTGGCAATCGACAGTGTCTGGCTGTATTGCCTTCTGGAACTATTTCTTGACGCCTCTGGGCTTCTGCGTTACGATCTATGGTCTGAATGTTGTTGCTTGGGGAGGTATGCTCTTCCTGCTCCTCTGGTAAGGCGACGCCTCTTTAGCCGTCATCGTACAAGAAGTCTGCTGACTCTATCGCAGCAATGCCTCCCCTGCCATGTGCCACCCCTCTTGCAATGATATCAACTCGCCCAGGCGAAAATGGATTGAATGGGACTCGCAGATTCTCAATGCTCTCTTCTGCGTCACAGGCTTTGGGCTTGCTCCCTGGCGATTCCGCGACCTTTGGTTCCTGTTTCAATACCGAATGCACAGGAAGGAGATCTCCCTCCGGCGGCTGGGTGGAATTCACCGAGGCTGGTTCCGACTCCCCGGCTCCGCAGAGCTCAACCCTCAGATAGGGCCGGAAAATGTGTCAAGCTCGCCCCACCTCGACTCGTCTATCGCCTGCCCATACCCCAAGGATAAGATTCCCGACGCCCCCCTGACCGGGCAACGCGCACCGGCCACGCCAATTTGGAAGATGGACGCCGTAATCTGGTTGATGGTCTGGAATACCTTGTTTCAGTGCTGTCTCGCCGGCTTCATGTGGGGAATGAACAGATATAACCGGCCCAGCTGGGCGACCGGTCTCTTTGTCGGCCTCGCGTGTGTGGTTGCCGCTGTCGGGGGAATCATTATATTCATTGAAGGAAAGAAGGTCAAGGGCATCGAGGGACTTCCCATCAGCGACAAGGATATCCAGCAGCTTCAAGAGGACCGAGAGAAGGGCATTTGGCATTATAATAACATCAAGGATCAGGATTTTACGGAAGATGCAAAAAAGAAGAAGGTAGCCAAAAAATGAGGGTTGTTTTAGGAAACGGAATTTTGGAACTACTTTGGCGCAAGAATGAATGTCTTGAACTAGATGACTTACATACATCCTCTCAATTCAATCTTTACAAGTTAGGCAAGCCTTGGAGCCATTCATTTGGTTTGTTTGATAAGAGTCGCTCTTATCACCTACCCTTTTCGTAGTTACTTAACCTTGCACATTCGTTCGTGGTGCTTTACTGCTGCTCCTCATGGCGTTTCCAACACCACTTGAGTGCCCGATGTACAGGGTAAAAGAGTTTTGCCTATAGAATGGATAGAAGATAACTCTAGATTAAGGGAGGGAAGTAATTATTCAGAAGGATATGAATATGCAGACAAGTGGCTAAATCGTCGAGGAATCGTGGTCGAGGAGAGTCGTCGCTACTGAGTGAAAGGCACTATAGAAAGTCTTATTCTCCTCAAATTTGCTATGGTCAAAAAGGTGAAAGTGACGATAGAGGAGCTAAATCCGGCCAAAGGTTACGAACCTAATGGCTAAGCGTTCAGGGTATTTATCCCTCAGCTGAGGGGTTTTCTAATGGCTTGCGATTGTAATTTCCGTGTGGAAACCCATTTAAATTAGGATTGTAAGCGATAAGTATGCCACTGCTGCTGTAGTCGGACGCCAAGCCTGGAGCCGCAATCCCTCCTTCATTTCGTGGTTCCAGCTGCCAATAAAACCCCATTCAGCAAGCCGCTGACCTACTTGTTTGTGTAGGTACTATCTCACTCATCTTCGCGGCGGCCAGTATCTCTGTTGCTCCAGCTCCGGTCATCATAGGCATTGAGTGCCTCTGCAGGTGTTGGCTGAAAGCTCATGGATAACTTTTAAATGATTTGTATGATGAGTAATGCACCATTAGATTCCTGTCATGTCATAGGCATGTGACAGGGTGGTATTGGGCTAGCTATATTTGGGAGCCTGCATATATTCGAAGGAAAAGTTACTTAGAAACTAAAGCATTCCACCTCCGCACAGCCTCTTGCCTCTCCTCTACGGGAGCCTCCCGCCAGTCATTAATACCCTGTCTCAGCCGGATCAACAGAACCTCTCCTTTTAGCTTCGTAAGGTGATGCTTCGCTAGTTCTTTCTCGATGCCTTTAAGTGTGTAACCTGGCAGCCCAAAGATTGCTTTGCTGTGTCAGCTGCTCGTCTGTTCTAGTGCCGGCTTTGCGCAACTGCAATGATCATTGCCCAACATGGAAGAATTATAGAAAATACTCACCGGAGCCCAAATTACTGATGAATCCTAGACCACCGCGCAACATACCCTTACCTAAGCCCCTTGCGCCTCATTGCTTGGTATCGTTGTAAGGCTTTGTAACCAGTCCACTGAAGGCTTCCCAAATCCCTAACGTGAACTCCTTCCCAGCTGTCTTAAGTCCGCTTCCAAGTCCCGTGATCTCATCGCGCCGTCGCACCTCTATGCCAGCAAACCCATGTGATGGGGCGTTGTGAAACCCGTTGGTGACGTTATAGATGAGTGCCACGGGAGCTTTGGCGCCGGCCTTGGCCAAGTCGCATGCATATCTTCCGGTGGCACGGGTGACGTAGTAAGCACGGCCGTTTTTGCCTTCTTCATGAGCTCGCCACGAGGCCTTGTGCCTGTTGCGGATAGAGGGTGCTTTGTTGGAGGCCGCTATAGTTGGATCGCCGTTACGAAGTGACTTATTAGCCAACCTTATTGCGATGTTCTCCATCTCCATAGGCGTTAGGGCAGCCGGTCCGATGACAGGTCTCAAGATGCCTTCATGAGCTCGATGTTCTTCTATAGGAGTGAAGTGTCTTTTTGAACTCAAGCGTCTCTTTGGCGGCCTTGATGGAGCCGGATTTTTCAACCGTTGCAAGTAGTCTGACGTTGCGGTACCCACGGCGGCGAGAAAGCCCGAGGCTGCAGCTATGATACCGGTGATGGGCTCCTCGGCGCCTTCATCTACATACCAGTGCTTATGACGAAGTAACTTGAGGTCTGGTGGTTGAATCAACCCTTGGTCAACAAGACAGGAAGCCGTGAAACCGCTGAGATGGGCTCCCGTTTTCCTGTGAAGCCAGGTTGCCAGCCTCTCTGGGCAGATATCGCAGCGCAGCTTGTCCACTTCCAAGCGATCAGTGATATCCATAGCCGCTTGGCCCGCTCCATCCTCTTCTGCAATATGCCCTGCCATCTCTTGTGCCACCTCCTGAACTTCTGGTTGCAGAGCCAAGGTGATACTCTCTGCTAGAATCTCCGCTGTCAACTCCTTGAATGGTACGGATGTCGGACCGGCACCAGCCCTTGCCACCATTTGGCTCCAGAAAGGTTGGTCGCCGAAGAAAGGAATTATTACTGTCGGTTGACCAGCGGCGATGCCAGCTGCCGACGTACCTGCACCGCCATGGTGTACAACCACGGAAACGCGCTGAAAAAGCCAGTCATGTGGGCAATTGCCGATGAGATATACACCGTCAGGGACGTCACCTCCCACACCAACACCCCCCCCAGCCTTTTGACACGATGGCACGAACACCGGCAATCTTGATGGCCTGAAAAATGAGTTGAGTGAGAGCTTGCGGATCGTCCACAACAATAGAGCCGAATCCAACATAGATTGGAATTGGACCAGTCTCGAGAAATTCGACCAAGTCTGGAGGAGGCGTGTACGAATGTGCGAGGGGTAGAAAGGAAAACCCTGTGATGTTGAGATGAGAAGGCCAGTCGAATGGCTTGGGTAGCAGAGACTCAGACCAGAGGTAACTATATGGGACTCGTAGCCTCGAGAGCATCTGATACCCCCACATTGGGCTGACCGGGTCGAGGTGTAGCGTTTGGGTGCGAAACTTGTTGATCAAGTCTCCGAGGCTTAGATGGAGTTAGCGGTCCACATCTCTGATTGTTTCGCGCCATACATGCCCTTGCCAAGTCAGTAGCTCTGTCATCATGAAAGAGAGGTAGTTGGCCACTCTTGCATCAGCATCTCCGTAACTCATCGCAGCCAAGGGATGAGGGAATGCTTTCGTTGGTGACCAAGGCATGGTGAAGACCATATGTAGCGGAATGCTCAACTTCTCCGCGCAGTGAATGTGAGCCATGGATGGCGGATTAGCTATGATAACATCTGCGATGAAAAGGTCCTCCGCACATTGGACATTAGCCGCCGTCACTCCCTCTCCCATTCCATCACCAGCCTCGATACAGCTCCGCCAGGCGCCATTGATAATCTCCACCATCTCTCGTCTCCTCTTGCCCACCTCCCCCCCTTTAAAGCTTTCCCGGCTAGGGATTAAGCCAGGGTTCTTGACCATATATGCCATGAGAGCTTCTGGATCGCCGCGAATGCTGAAGAACTCGACCCCTTGTGCCTCGACAAAATCCTTAAAGACGGGGTGGGTGCAGATTCTGACGCGATGGCCGTGCGGTGGCTTCATGAGTATTTGAGCGATGGGAATGAACGGCTGGACGTCGCCTCTTGACCCAACGATATGGATGGCGATGTTAAGACGCGGGCCGCAGGTGGGCTTCTCGACGCCTGGCAGAAACGCGATGCTGTTCGTCCTTCGCGGCTTCGAAGGCTCCAGATGTTCAACGCCTGGTAGCTCGCCGGCAAAGGACCCCTGGAATCGGTCGCACCATGTCGCCAGCGCCTGCGGGTTGTCGTGGAACTGGACCCGTACGCGTCCGTCGCTTATGACGTCGCTTGATGGCCCGTTGCCGATATTCACGTCGTCAATCGCGACATGGCCTGGCCCGTGAGATTTGATGCGGTTGAGTGCCATTGTGAAGCGCCTCCAATTGAGTAGACTCGGCCAGCATTGACTCACAGCTGGCGCACCTCTGCTCTGACTCGACCGTCTAAGTGATGGTTATCGGATTGCGTTGGGCTTCGGCGTCGGCATTGTCGTTAGCGCGAGCCCAGAGATATGGGCACATGCAGCAGAGCCTTCCTGGATTAATAATGTGGAGCTGCCCTCGCCGATAGCTCCATTTTCACATGAAATCATCCTAAGCCATGTGGTGGTGATACTGTAGCTTTAGTGCTTTGTCCGTCCAATCTTAGAAACTCAATGAAGTGGACTGTTTTTAAGTTTCCTTAGCTCGGGTCGTATTCGTCGGCTGTGACGAGGTTTTCCTTACCATCTGTTTCATTCACTTTTGATCCTATTGGTCGGACAGCCCGTTTGCTAGAGCAGCCTTAGTGGTTGCGATGTGACAAGTTAGCTTGAGCTAGTCAACTGTTTTTATTCATTCCTTTAGTTAGAAACCAAGAATGTACAGGCCGCAAGGGACTTCATGTTATTTTTTGTACGTACAAGTCACATCAGTCTTCTTATAGGCTGAACAATGATATCTTGGAAGCTAATTAGGGTACTAAACACCAGATAGTAGGAGACTTCTGCGTGTATACAATATCTATGATACAGTGAGTACCCAGTAAGTAAAAAAATAACATTACAGACCCCTGCGGCCTGTACCCATGTTGTGGCTACCTTGGATGCTTGCGCCGCCTTAAGGGATATGTAAAGACATTAGGCCGCGTAGTTAATGTCCAACATCTGTATCAGGGAAGTTAACTCAAGTCTTCAGCCAAGCTCGTCTCATTACGCTGTTGACATGAGAAACAGGCAGCTATCAACTCTACGATACGATTGCCCTACGACATGGACATTTGGAGAGTAGTAAGAAATCTGGATAAGAAAATGACTGTGCATGGCTGCCAGAACCTCGTGACGGACCATCTTAATTGTAGACGACTCTAGATCGTCGGATTCCCCGAGGGAGCGGCCCTCACAAACATCAAGAGTTGCAGATAGATAGAGGCTCACACCTCAAAATCATCCGTGATTAATCCCGTAGAACAACAAAAGCTGTCACCTGGTATACATGTCCTTATAGATTTCGGCGTCAGAAAGGGTGATCGCCCAACAATTAATTCTAAATTTAACAAGATTTTCAAACATCTACAGGTAGCGTCCGGTGATAAGGCAATGCAGGTTTATCAAGAGTTTGATTGATATCACCGCCCAATGAGTGTGCAAGAATCGTTGTAGCTGAGGTAAATTTCTAAGAACAAGGATTTCCCTGGTATTTCCCCTCGTCTCGTTCCTTTGCACTTCACAGTACTCCTTTCCTCGAAGTGACCAACGGCGTTTTATGGAAATCCAGAGCACAACGAAGCCGAAAACCTAAATCTGGACTTGGCGTTGCAGTCGGCTGCTTGTGGCGCGAAATCACCTTTGTCACTCTCTCCCCACCCCGGGGATAGTGCCTAAAGTCTGATCACTAATCTGAACAAGCACCGCAGCCGAGGCCCATCAACTCACATAATCTAGTGCCAGCTTGTACCAGAAGTACCACAGTGCCGTCTCAAAATATTCTTTTGCCAGTCATAAAAGCGACTGTGTTTATATTGTAACTGCTTCTCGTTTAGCGTTATTAATCTCGCGGACCGCTTCATTTTACCTTTAGTCTTTCCTCGTTCTGCTGTTTAATCCCATCGACCTCCTTCATGTTAATCAATATTGCTATCATTTGTCAGCTTAGACTCATCAACTCCCACTTAGACGCACTGCTATAATACTTGATATATATAACCCAAACGCTCCTTGACTGGATGGTGCTACGATCTGTCCGCCCTACAATACCAGCAATTGGTTTAAATAGTCCGCCCTCCACTCCCACCGAGGACAAAAAGTCGACACTTTCTAGAAGAACCCCTTAAGTATGAAGTCAGTCATGCATCGCACCTCAAAACGTGCCAACTCCAGTGCTGCCACTATTCACCACCATCGCCATGCTCCTCGCACTGTGGATATAGATGGCCGACATAAGCGTGCCTGGAAGGCTTGCGAAAGATGTCGAGTGAGAAAGACCAAGGTATATCCTCGTTCCACATTAGGCTCTAACCCTCGTCACTAACACGGAAAAGTGTGATGGTGAGTTTCCCTGCAAGCGATGCAAGGACGATGGTTTGGTCTGCACTGCAACCATCAGAAAGAAGACGAAGTATAAGCAGCTGCCACAAGGGTATGTAAAGTTACACCTACACAGCTCCATGCGTAACTTACACCAAAACTAGATACGCCGAAGTCCTCGAGAACACCCAATTTGCTTTCATCGCTACCATCCACAAGCTCTATTCGATGGTCCTAAACAACCAGCCCTGGGAGTTGGGCGAACCTGAACTGAACAACCACGGCCAGCCCGTAATACACAGCATTGCCCAGAAGCTGGGATGCATCAGACCTCAGAGCGATGCCGAGCTCTCCGTGTATTCAGTATTTCCCGAAACCGAAGCCGGTTTGTCTGAGCCGGCCCCCCAACTCGAGGGCCAGCAGGATGATAATGGCAAACAGATGGAAGATAAGGACGCAGACGGTTCCGTGTGTGACCGAACCGACCGGGCGTCATTGTCGCCTCAGACCCTTACCAACAACACCAATGACTTCGGTTTTGCCTCTCCACTCCCCGATATTGATGCGGCGGCCAAGTACCCTCCGCAGTCGCCCTTAATGTCCAGCTTCCCCGCCTCGCTCATTACTGGCAAGTCCCAGCTCAGCAACCTGACCATGCAGTTCATGCAGGAACCTGGCTCCTTGGGCAATGTCGACCTGCGGCACCAGAGTCTTGTCGGGTCCCAGATTAGCACCATCAGTCCTCATGTCCTGTCGTGCCCCAACCCCGAAGTCATGATGGGCGTGGAAGATCCCATGACCTACTTTACATACGACGGCGAATACATGCGACAATGGCCATGGCTTGGAGGCTTAATAGGAAATTACACATAACAACCCAGCACTGCAGATTTATTTATTTTACATAGATAAAAGAATCGAGGGCTTTAGCTTCTAATCTACCCCAGGAACTACTTAAATTCCTAAGTGCCCAAAGTTTCAATAAAGTAATTAGTAACTTACGTATTTATAAAAATGTAAAAAAAAGTATTAATACTAAATTAATAAATTAAATCTCGGGGCCATCCATGGCTTTGAGTACGGGACAAGAGGATGATACAGGTTTCAATATGCAAGATTAAGGAGGAGGTCTGGGGCGATAGCTACACAAGTTGGGCCATTTCAGCTCAGACGCACCACCCTCTGGTTGAGAATATCGAAGAGAGCTCATCAGGCCTTTATAAATTCAGTCCACCATGGATAATGCACGGGCTGCGCGTCAGAATCAACTTCATGCGTATGTACGCTGATGATATCCTAGATACTGACTGATATCGGGAATTGGGATCGCAGTCGAGGTGATGAGGATATAATTGTACTTGATCTGCCTTATGAATTACGACGGCGCAAGTTCTATTCTGCACTCGTACATTGTCGGTCGTTCTTTTTGAGATTGAATATCTGTAAATGACCAAAGATGCACAACGATAATAGAATTTCCAAAGTCACCCAAGCCCATAGGATTACAATCAATCCAGATAGTACTATGAATTCATTTGGGATTTGGTATTGGGAGAAAGTGAACCAATGTGAGCGGGGTAAGACAGAACAAATTATAACATCTATTCTTAGTCAATACCAACAGCATCAGACTCATCCAGAAGTTCCTGAAGCTGCATCTCCGCTCGTATATCATTTCCATCAGCCTCATTCGAACTTGGCAATAATGCAGTCATGGCATAATGCATTAGCCCATCCTTCCTATGACATACTTTGTCAAAGTACTTTCTCATATACACCGGTACTGGCAACTTGTACCGTTTGAATGCGGTGCGAATTCCACCCAAGACATCTGTTGCTAATGGTAGGGAGATGCTCATCTCATGAAGACATTGGCAAGCACGGATCAATATATCCATCTGTATCGGGGTGCTCTGGGCTTTTTACAATATAGGCAGCAGTTCCTAAGGGGTGGCAAAGATAGTACTCGAAACGGATTTGGGCAAAAGTATGAAACGTCCAGACTGCCGACATTAGACTACCAGCATGAGCGTTGCATAGCTCTCTGGGATTGTATCTGCCAAATTGCTCTTTGGCCATATGGAGAAGGGGCGCAAGATAGCCGTGAGCATGACTTCTACACCGATGCTATGAAAGAAATTATAGTGTCAGTTGTACTAGTTAATACATTTAGGATAATTACTTACTGCAACAAGATAGCAGATGGCAAGACAGCTTCTTCGAATCTAATGCGACTCGGACATGAGAGCTTCCAGTCGAAAAATCATCGTACAACTCGAGTGCACGCTGGGGGTTGGTGTGAGGCGGGTGCTGGCCCGGTTCAGGGTATAGGAAGTCCAAGGCCTCTTCCACTATTTCAGAGAGCTTAATGTCTGCATCCCTCACTTCGACCTGCATCGCTCTTTGAATTTGAAGGGACATGGGATATGGAAACCACCAGTAGCCAATACAGTCTGGATTTGAGAGAGGGAAGTCCGGTTCACGCCACACTCTACCGAGTCTCGGCTTGCGAGTCAACTTCCTGAAGCCGAACGCCTGGGGTGATCGCCTTCGCGGTGTCAGCTAGGAGCGCGAAACAACAGACTTAGCTTACCATTCGACACAATAGAAGCCCCACAGACACCATGACGTGGCTTGCTTCATCCGCTCAAGCCGTGTCTCATCCACACCTTTGTGATGTGTTTCCAGTGTAACTGGGTCATTCAGGGCTTTGTATACATCTATGCACCGCATAAAATACGCAACAGACTTGGTGCCATTGCCGATGTTGCCCTCGTAGGCAAATAATGCATACAGGCCTTGGAGTAGAGGAATCGAAGGCCTGTCAATCGACTCCAAGTGAGCTTCGGCCTCATCTGCCCATCTTCGTCCTCTACTCTTTGAATCTTGGGGATCTTTGAAGGTCACCGGATCTAGAGTGTACATCTGACCCATCAGGACCCTACACAACTGTTTGGAGAAAAAAAGGAGGTAACTTACACAGCTGACGGCGAGTAGGGCGTTGATGAGAAATCGCGAGCAGAAAGTCCCTCGGTGGTGATCAGCTGAACGTGGATCCATGGCGACAACATCTTCCTCCAAGATCGGACGATAGCACACTCGTTCCACTACATTGTCCCAAGTGAAGAACAAGATCAATAAGTGATTCATGTGTCGATTATCAGTAGACACTGTCGTCCACCGTGATAAAGGCAGGTTGCGAGCAGACACATCAATGAATACGTCATCAGTCACGTACTGATCTCGCGCGTTGACCATGTAACTTTTGTCAAATATGAAGTCAGAATCTTCGTAGCTATAGAAGGTGGTGTTAGCGTGGATGCATGACCTCGTGCGATAGTCTGCCAGGGGCACCGACGGTGATCTTAAGAGTCGACTATTGAGAGCCGGACTCCTTCTTGGAGCATCTCTAGATGTGGCTGAGGATGATGAAGCGGGAGGCGGATATGATGCTTCTGCTATCGAGCTGACGGTGTCTTCAATGTTGTCGGCTTCTCTAATCCCGTGCAGGGCTTGCACTGCTTCAGCTGGGCTCCCTTGGTGAAGTACTTCAATAACGCTTTTATACTTGACAAGCTGGTGTCTTGCAATATCACGAGAATCAGTTCCCTCGGGGCCAATAAACTCGCAAAACACGCCCTTCTCTGTACAAGGTGCACATCGGGGCCTAGTTCCGTCGCACTGATGCATGTTAGCTTCCTTGCCAATGCATCATGCTTACATCTGGTAGTCGCACTGTTACAGGCTATACCGACTAGCCGACGCTTGCGTGGCAGCTCCAAACTAGTTGAAGTACCTGCTTGGTCGGCGCATCGGCCATTCCTTGAGCTTGGAGTTTTAGGTGCGAGCGTGGGCAGGTGTCTCTTAGGAGGTATCATTCTGCTTAATAGCAGGAACCAGACTGTAACTCTTCCTGGCTCTGAAGGCCTAACTTATTCTGCCGTGCACGTATGACCATAAGGAAAAACGATATACTGAGAAGTATTTGGGCGGGGGTCGGATACCAAACAGTAGCCCCGTGATTCATTTCCTCTAGAGGGGTTATCCCGGGCTGGCCTAGGCTAATTGTTGGTCATGGCCTTATACATGACGTGATAGATTAGGCTTAGATTGGGGACTACATGAATGCTAATATTCTATTACTAACGCAGGACATCACTCAGTCTGAGAATATTCAAGAGTACACCACTAAAGTCGTTTCTCGGAGACTTCTATGTCATCGGGCGCCTACTGGCACCCAACATAGGTCGTGTTAATATCATCACGATGACGTCACAACAGACTTAGGGTAATTTGCCATAGCGTTAGCCAAGGAGGGCATGCCAGATAGTTGTTAACAAATTTGAGCAATAGTACAGCGCTCTATTAAATAATTAAATGTTATGTTGTGTTATTATTCTATATTTTACAGAGAACATCTTATTTTTTCCGACGCCCTTGTATACAGTATTCGACTTGCTTATTACATACATTATAGACTTAAATGGAAAATGGCGAGTGGGCCCTTGCCCCACAAATAATCTGCATGAAGAAAACGACTAATCTCTCCCTTTCAGTCGCCCAACCAATCAACGCGTTCAATATTCTCGCCACTCATCTAGGCGTTAACTCACTTTTCACGAGACGTGGAATCACCTCTCTCTAGCACCTCAGAAAGGCTGGTTGGCCTCTGGCAACGGGTTTTCTCGCGGTACCGTCCTGCGTGTTAGTTGCGGCATCAGCCACAAATTTATGTCTCGCTGGGAGGATTCTGCAGTGAGCGTTACAAAGGAGCCCTACTTTCCCGGCAATCATAATGCCAACCCCGGACTCTCGACACATACTTAAGCGGGCCACTAAGCTGATTGAGGCGTGGTATATAGACTTCGGAGCACTCAAATCCCCGCATAAGGCGTATCAAGAGCAGGTGGCGGCTGCGAGAGTGAATATCGACGAGGTGTTCGACAGTCTGTCCACTTATACTAAACCTTCCATCCAGTTAGCACTTCAGAAACAGCTTACCGAATACTATGACCGGCTAAGGGAACTGCAACTGAACCACGATAGGACGATAGGACAGCAACAGGAACTCTATAAGGAAACCCTCAATGCCGCTATGAAGCAGCTCTGTTACAAGCTGAACACGGTAATTGGGCCATGCAAGACATTGAAACCTATCCCTAAGGTCGCCAATCCAAAATCCAACCAAGGTCAGATTACCAGTTCATCGGACAACCCTGAGAGATGCAACTCGGTGTTCAAGATGGATACGCAAACAGACTTGGAGCAGAGCGTCATTTACGTCTGCGTGGTGAGTATTCTGTGCCCTGTGTTTGACTTTAGAATTGACATATACAGCATGACGAGGCACAGTGTCTGGATTCCATCCCTAGTAAACAGAAACGCCGCCATATTAGTGGAGTACAGACCCGTGGAAGGCCAGATAAGACTATGAAAAAACAGACTCTAGAGAATCAAAGTCGGCTTGACAAGGTCAGACACTGTGATAATGGTCGAAAACGACAAAGAAAGTCTGCCATGGAGGGTGTTGAACCAGCCTGTGGGCAGGTATGCCTCGTATTTCGGAAGAAGCTGAAGCAATGGCTAGCTGCCCTCGTCCTCCCAAACAACTTCAACGAGGCTGGCGTTGCCGCCACTATCGCGAGCTTCGACTTGACGAAGTAAGTGGCGGAGTGCTGGGAGCACATGTGCGAAACAGATGAATTTCGATGGCGGCAAGGCCATAACCAGACTGAACCTATAATAGCTGAGCGGCAAGTTGCAATCATATATTTTGAAGGACCGGAGTTTCCAGTAAAATGCAGAACCGATTAGGTGCCCATCGACGAACTGCATAAATACGACCCTGGAGTTCACTCGTTTCTTATCCCTTACTTAAAAACGGTTCAGAAATTCTTAAATAGTCAGCTAGGCGCATAATCAGGCACAGAGGCTAAGCGAGTTAAGTTAGGAATTACCAACGGTATGTCGTCTAGTAATATCAAGGGTCCTATTGGCCCATGCCGATAAGTTTACTGACACCATGTCTCAAGAGGCAGACACCCAGAAGTAGCGAACCTTATATAAATCTGCTACCGCATGCGAGATGATTTCTTAAGACGATTATCCTGTAAAGGGAAAGTTGGAGAATTTCGCTGGTGTTGGTGAATCCAAGATCACGTCAGCCCCCGGTCTATATACAGATGTGCCAGCTATGAACCTACAAAATAAGGACTGGTTGACCTCTGAATCTGGAAAGAGGGACTCGTTGAACGGCAGGATCGTCGGCTCGCATAAAGACATTGGCGTCATACAAGTCGGTGTCGACGACCTTATTCAACCCAACGCGATACCTGGCAGCGGTTTGGTGGCCACTGCTGACGGATATTGGGCAGCGTCCGGACCTAGTCAACAGCAGATGACTGGACATACACTAGTGGCGATGTCATCGACATCGGGGCGTCTCCCATCCATATAACCTCTTCTGTCGCCTATCCCGACTCTTCGCAGTGCTAGAGTTGCACGATCTGAGCATGTAATAGGGCAAGCAACGGGAAGAGAGGCTATAACTGAGTCTGTTAAATTACCAGGAGTCTTGCAGATGATACATTGCGATGCACCCGTTAGTTTGAGCTCTGGATGGAGACAGAATCCGACGCTGAATATAAGGCCGCTTTAGCCCCAGCGATTACTGTCAGGGTCTGAATCCTCGATCCCGAGTCTGTTGGAGACTGGTTTGAGATGGGCTTTGACTCCGCCAGTGACATCGCCGGAGACTAACCGTTTGCCACCAACAGCCGCCGTATGCGGCAGTGAAGGAGGTTCCTGCGCTATCTCGTCCGACAGAGAGAATATAATATCAACGATATCGCCTTCTTGACCCCCTACAACAGCCAGATTCAGAAACAGGTGGTCCTCTGTAAGGACTTTAGGGTCTGCTTTAGCAGGAGGAGCTTGCAGACCCCCAGCAGTCGAAGGATTCGGGAATAATTCGGAGGAAAAAAACGTACTTGAGCAGCATGACTTCATTGAATGACTATGAGGTAGTAACGTTGATAACTTGAATAAATATAACGTGGTTTATAAGCAAACGGCGGATTTTCCACCACTCCATCCCTGTTAACGTCAATGTCAATTACACAACCATATCGTCTTTAATCCTAAAATATTACTCGGAATTATTTACATGAATCGCCTCTCCCTATTCCTCCCAAGTCCGGGAATTATGTCCGGGCCTGCCGCACTTCCCGCAGTTCCGTTTACTTGCTTTGCCCAGCGCAGGTTGGCTACCACTCCCGTCCATTTTCTTCTCGATCCTCTTCTTGATACCTTTTTGAGATAGCATGTCTTGCCCTGATTAAACAGAAATCATTCCGCCAAGTTGTAGTTTTGTTATTCTTGCCCTCCGACGCTTGCTAAGCGCCCTATTAACCCTTTGTAGTGAACGGGCCCGATCGTTGAGAAGGGTCACTGAGTGCGCTAATGCTTATGTGCCTTTTGCAAGTTGTTTCACAGCCTCGTATGCCAGTGTCGGTGAGCTACTTTGGTGTTGGTCAATTCGATCTTTGATCACTTTTGATTGCGAAACGGCTTCTGCTAGGTTATGAGGTGTCTGGGAAGTCCAAGGTCTCGCTGGCGTCCGCAACTTGATGTTCAGCTTTGACAGGACAATTTCTGGGCCCAGAGGTACTAATCCTAATACACTAACCCCTGAATTAATGTTTGTTTTCCCCTTACCGGCAAAGAACGTGGCCTTAAAAACGATAAAATCGATCTTGGTTACGTGGTTAATGTGTAACTTGACCAGCTGCTTATCCTAATAAGTGTATGTCTGCCCCAGAGGGCCGAAGCACCTGAGGCCTAGGGGCTGAAGAGGATCTGATAAATGAGGAGGCATAGAACCGCGACTACCTCCTTGCCCCTACAGAACCGGCCGAAACCGGGGAGAGATGTCTCAAGTGACCGTCAATCACTAACATGCAATAGACGCCATTCTTGCGATAAGCGATTTGTTTATCGAAATGCTGATCCATTCAAGCCTCTATTATTATTTTTCTATACGTTTTCGGTAGGCATAATGATCCAATCTAGTAGGTGATTGCACTCTGAGTACCAGTTTGCGAGGTGGTAGGCCCCTTTATACCTGATAAACGGCGGGATGCGCCAGCCTTATGTATTAACCCCCTGAATTACCGTGGCCCATTCGCGATTGCCTGGCTGGGTCCTTTTTGGCTTTCCGCTCCGTTTGACGCGTATCATAACCATAGTTAGGGTAATAACGCCTATCATAAGCCCGGTTCCGTCAAAGTTTAATAAATATCGATATTATCAATGTTATACTAAAGGCTATAAATACGGGGTTGAAGCAACGTTTGTCATTTGACAAAGTTTCTAGCCCATAGCTTGCCAACTTTCTCTCCAGCACGCTCTGCGGCAGCAGACTGGCCATATCTTCCACGTCAGCAAGCTTTGGGGGGAAGCCTTACGAATACAGATCTAAAATATGTTCAAAAACGGCCTCTTCTTCCAGGCCAGTAAGTTTCCGAGAGTTGGGCGTGATATGGCGTCGCGACGGACAGCCTTTTATTCTGGCGCATAGTGTTAATTCAGGCATAGTATGGATTTTTTTTACCACCTAAGTTACAGGAAAATTGCCATTTTCTAAATTAGCTTGAACAGCTAGGAGTATTCTCCTTCCATTTCAATCTGATCCCATGTTATGCGGTTGAGCGGCACGATGTCAAAATAAGATGAGACGCATCGGGGTGGAAAATCTGCTGTTCGCTTATAAATCACAACACTCAATTGCAACGCTACCAAATAAATGATACCACTATAGGAATTCATCATTAGACTGTGGTGATTCTCTATTTATGTTATATACCAGTACTATCTACCTTTTTCTTGCAGAGCCTATATATCGCCTAAGCCCCCTTTCTAAAAGACGCATACTACCCCTTGTTCTAACTTAGGGTAGTTTATCAAAAACTGACAGAATATTAAGGAATAACAGTTAAATATCCAGATAACAATTGAAATCAAGAGCGATACATCGTGCCAATCTAAACCCCCTCTTCAAGCCAATCCGAAGGCCAATGCAATCCCATGGAATAACAAGCCTATTAACAGAACTATCTGCCGTTCTAATCCTATACCATAAAGCCAGACACGCTAAACTTATTAAAGATCGTTCTAGCCGCATCTAGGAAAGTCAACAGTGCAGGAGCTCCAGCTTACAGGTTATTCGCAGCCTGCAATAGATTAAAGCCCTTGCTGTTCACCAAGTCATACTTCAGCGTCACATCAGTCGGCAGGTTGGGACTGCTGTATAGAGTGCACGACCGCTTGCCACCATCTTCCGGCATGAAGGTATGCTTCTACACCCAGTTCGTGCACTTATTAGGCTCCTCTAAACACTTGGCGGCACAGTCGCAGGCGGTCTTGAAGCCATCCTTGAAGAAGTGTTGCTCCGTGACGACGCCTGTCATATCGATACCCCGGTAGTACCGGCCTTGTAATAATACGCCCTTTACGTGGGCGTAAAGCTAGGCAGTTAAGGTAGCTGGTTCCAGTGGTAGAGTTGAAGTGCCTGAGAATGCAGATTCTGGTATTCTCTTCTCCAACCTTCTCAATCAACTCTACCCCCTGCAAAGTGGGGCAGATAAACGGACTTTACTACAGTCGATGAGAGTATTGGTTACTAGGGTTTAATAAGTAGCTAGAGTCCAGGGTTGATAATATAAGGAAGCTAAAGTACGCATTTACACGCAAGAGTAACGCGTGCGCAGAGGTCAAGTAAAAGGAGAAAGATAAGTATGGGCATATGGGAATAGACCGGAGATAGACATACACGTAAGAAATGGACAGGGGTAGGCGACAATTAGGGGTACACGACAATTAGGAATAGAAGAGTAGGACAAGATGCAGGTTCGGGTCGTAGGCTGCCCCATCTTGTCGAATAGGAGCCTTGGATGGGCTCTGTAGTAGCGATATACAGGCCTTCAAGAGATCGGTTACCAGACGTCGCTCAGCAGCAGGTATGTTATGCTTCTTTCGGAGATGCTCGCTGACTTGGCCAGGACTGGGGAGAAGGGCGATGCGGCATATATCATGGCAGCTTATGAGCACTTAAGCATGAGGGTCGGTAGAGAGGTTAAACCGTGAAAGTACTGCAACTTCAGACATTATCCCTTGTTTGTTTTGTGGCCGGTTCCGTTAGCAATAGGATACAGTAAGTAAAAAAGCGTTAATTAAGGACGCTAAGTGGAATAACTGCCGGCATGTGGTTTTTAGGTCTGATAAGATTATATAAATAGGAGGCATGGCGCTAAAACTCCCAAATTATATTCATTACAATTGAGTTTCCGGCGCATCCTTTTGCAATATGAAAGATGCTTCCTATTTGCGGTAACAGGGAATCGGCGCCAGGGGTCCTAGGAAGTTGGAGAGGGCGCACGGACTAAATATTCTTGTATTGCGACCTAAATCCCCAAAAATCTAAAAGAGGAAGGTGCACGGGCCACGAAAAGTGGTATTGGATGCCATTACCAGTGGTAATTGGTACAGTAGGGCATCAAGGCGCACGCGATCCGTTCAACAAGTTTATCCACAGTTAGGAACCAACCCGTCACAATACTGGGGTCGATTAACTAGCTAGAGCCTTATCACTAATCGGGAGATAATCCGTCGACTTGCCACTTGGGCGACGATTAGTACTAAAGGAGGTATTAAGAAGAGTAGCTGTAATTGGGTTAGATCCTTGCGAGCGACTGCAGTGGAGGTTTTGCAATATGCGAAGAGCACAGATATAGAACTTAGACTTAATAATATCACCTGTATTAGAAGGAAGGGCACATAACGGAGGATGCAAAACAAGGGCCAGGGCAAAAGAGATTATTGCTAAGTTACCGAATAAGGTACTGCATCTCCCCTTAGTTTGCATAGGAATTTGGCTGTAATTTGCAAACGGGCCAGGAATGCCAGATGGCATTTAATCTCACCTTGGAACACTCCGGGCGCCCCTCATTTCCACCTCCTTCTAATAACCTGCAACCTTTTTTGATTTATTACTTCAATCGGCGTCATACGTTTGAAAAGGGCATTCTGCCTAGCTAGACCGCCCCTAGCGACTATTTTGTAATACTTAGCCATACCCCCAACCAACCCAAGGAGCCGCAATTGCGTTGTCTAGTTTTCTATATTTATTACCTTGCTTGCTATTTGGAAGCTGTTGAATGTCTATCCTCCTCCTGTCGCATTCGACCTTATATAAATGCCTTCTACTACATTTTGGTGTCGAGGGGACTCCGTGGCCCTCGCGCCACCTCCTCCTGGTATAACACCGAACTTCGTCGACCCGCCGACCCGAACTCCTTTCGTCATCGGCTCTTCCATTGGGTGTTTGGCTGTCTCGTCCTGTTTCATGTTAATCCGTATCTATACCTTCGTTGCAATTATACAGACGCGGGACTCGGCTGACTGTAATACTCTATCATCGAAGCCTGGCGACTAGATGCTAACATGACATTGCAGATATGTTGGTTATTGCATGGGTAGGTCTCCGTCACCATGGCTAACGTAGGCTAACAGGCACTAACACTATGACTTAGGTCTTCGCAGCAATATACTCGACGATGATATGTACTAGTAAGGAAGTATACCTAAATATATGCGCAGTATCTTACTCTCCCAGTGGTAAAGTATGGTTTCGGACGCCACGCATGGGATATCCCGTTCTCAACTTTCAACAACAACTTTATGAAAGTATGGCTCCCTTCCTTATCATCCCACCAAGCCTCTTAAAGCTGACATAATTCTACCTGAGGTTGGAGCCATTAGCGGTACATTCTACGGAATGTCCATCATGTTAACGAAGCTATCCATCTTAGCCTTCTATCTCAGATTTATCATAACATCAGCAAAGCTCAGGAGCGTCATTTATGCCACGATAGTGCTTACAATACTATACAGTCTTATCGCCTCATTTGTATGGGTTTATGCATGTCGACCACTCGAGAAATACTGGGACCTCACTATCACGGACGGATCCTGTATCAACTTCTTGAAGGTTACCATTTTCAGTGGAGTGATGAATACAGCCACCGATGCGATCCTTCTATTGCTCCCGATTGCGATTCTACGGGGCCTGCGCCTACAAAAAAGACAAAAGCTTGGCGTGATGATGATTATGATGACGGGTGGTTTGTGGGTATTCAACCTCCTTGCTGCGAGGCTTAATGCTGACGCACAGCACAGAGTCTTGGGTATCAGCGTTGTAAGACTGAAAGCGACAGTAGACTCACTTTCATACCAGGATTTGACATGGGATAGTGTCCCGGAGGTAGCATGGTGGTCAGCATTCCCTATTGCTGTATGCTTGTGATGCGTTGACATATCCAACTTCGTATTCACAGGACGGCTGAGGTACACTTGGCTTTGGTATGCGCATGCCTTGCGTCCCTCAAGCCTTTTCTCAGAAGATTTCTACCAAAAGTACTTGGAAGCAGCCATGGTACCTCTGACAGCAACAGCGGAGGAATACAGCGGACACTTTACCTGACTTCGAACCCTGGTCTGTCTTCAGCACAGGATGGGGACGAGATACCGCTTTGACCTAGTGCCGCAACAGCCTCAAAGTAAGCAGACTGACGTCCTTGAAGTTCGTACAAGTTTCCTAAACTGTGATATGAAAACAAAGAAGTGCCGAGCGCCCAAGCAACAACTGGTTGTCCGCTTCTCGAACGGCCGGGTGACCACCCCGAGAATATAGCCGCAAAGTTACTAAAAAGCGCCAGTAAACAAAGAAGATCGTTCGCAAAGTTCGGCACCAGCCAACCCACCCTCCATTGGTCAGTGGTACACAGGAATCTGCGCAGCCATATATTTTATTACCCAACTCAGTGCCAAATATATACATAGACCCAGAAAATGATCAGTCCATGGCGCTTTCCAGATCGTGTGGTTGGCCAACATCCTGCGAGCCACCTGTCGGGCCGGGGAGCGACGCATCGGTAGTGACGCTATCACAATCCTGTGGCCTATTGAAGATGCTCTCCTGGCTCTCACTCCGCAAGTCGGCGCCTTGGCCGCTGGTTGAAAGGTTCTCAGTGCAGGATTTCGTCTTTGTGATTTTGTGATCGAGCTCCATGACCTGCCCGTGCAAAGTGACGACTCTGCTCTGGCCATTTGACGACTGCCGGTGGCTTGAGCCAAGACTACCGCCGAAAACGCCAGGAAAGACCTGTTTCAGAAACGGCTTCATGAATGGGAGGCACGAGCAAATAATGCCGGTGTTCATCTCGATGACCCTGGGACATTTAGACTCGGAAGAAATGGGAAGAAAGGCACCACATACACCCAGACGTATCCATCTACGAGATGCCACTTCAAGTCGTTGAGGCCCATCAAACCCAAAAGAGATTTAATTCGGAGAAAACCGACGACACAGACACTAGTCACTGTCAGTAACATGACATGGAAGAATGGAAAGGCGGTGATTTACAAGGAACCAGTCATGAAGATGCCGATTAGGCCGAGTTTCTGCCTTTTGGGCATTTTTACATTCCAAAGCATCGGTATTGGCAAGGCCAATATGAAGAGGTCAGTGGTGACATTCAGTGCCAATGTGGCGATGAAGTAAACCATTCGGTCGATGCAGGACCCATCTGAGATGGTGATATCCCAAGCCATCTCAATGGGATGGCACTGAAATATCGCGACCAGCACTGCTGAGAAAGAATAGCCAGCAACGATTGCCATGAGCAGGCACACAACCGCTCTGAACCTCCGACTTGGGGAGATTCGAAGGTAGACGGCTAGAAGAGATAGCTTCGTGAACATCATGGAGACGCAGTAAAGCGTCTGAGTCGTTATTTGCAGCTTCAGTTGCCAAGACATAGCATTAGTATCTGAAGACTATTAAGCCTCAAACGAGGTTCTCCTTTTGGGATTCAAGTATACCTGTAGGAAAGTGGGACTGAACTTAACAATTGGGACGTTCCAGACATGGACGCCTAGGCCATAGCTGCATTCTTGGCGCACGTAAGTTAACAGAGCCAAAATACAGGGTCCGAACTTGGACTTACGAATGATATTTACGCTCGCAAAGGCAACGGCAAATATCTGTAGTTGAGTCAACATTAAAATGCAAGTCAAGTCGGGCGCATGACTATACCCAGGCGGGGATGATCAGATCTAATCACTGTTAACGGATCGCCTGGAAAAGGTACAAGCCGGACTTATGGGCGTACTCATAATCGCTGTAGTCCACAGTCCGGACGATCTTTAACTTTGTGAACAGCCGCAAAGCACAAACCGACGTCGCGAGAGCAAGACACGCAATGTTTACCACCACAACGGACTGCCCACTGTACTCGGGATGGTCGAAAGAGGGGGATATCCCTGGTGGAGGGGGAGCGGCGCCCTCGATAGCGGCATTGTCAGTTGGCTGGTCACTCATTGCAGAGGAAGTCTCCATTATTCCGGCCGTGTACCGTATGCCAAATATACGCAATACAGTAGAGATCCATTTGCTTAGCAATATGTGAGGACGATGAGACTTATTTATGTTCTTTTTATTCTATGTGGCCTCGCAAAATTCGACGACTAGGGAATTTAGGTTACCGTGAATTGTAAAGCCACGCTTTCTCGAATGTTGTATCCCTGGCAGGCGTGAATAGCGCTCAGATACTGCATTACGCCACCTTGGAAGTAGTCGACATGGGTGATTGACTCTATATGCCGGCTGCTCTCCCGTGTTGATCCTGGCGGCAGCTAGCAAGGGGAAAGCCAGCATGTGCCTCAAACAAACGAGTCATTCCCGGTGTGTGAACCCTTAAGGATCGCTTAGTCTATCCCCTTGAATGTGTTAAACCTTCCGCTAGGTCACTCTATGGACACCGACCGAATTAAAAAGCCAGGAAGAAAGGCCGATCATCCACCACCTAGATTAGCCTCTGCCAGTTGTCTCACCATTGTTCCCATCCGCAAATGAAGTGATGCATCATTTTTTTTGATTGAGGCTTCTCAGCGTTGTTACTGACCAGCCCCAAAGGCCTCCTTGAGCCCTTTGGCGTTGGCTTCCTAAGCCGATGAACTTGACAAGCAAGGAAATTAGAACTTCCCCCTGCAGTCATCATATGCATTGAGGGCCTCGGCAAGCATTAATTGAGGACTCATTAATAACTTCTAAATGACTTTGAATGGTGTTTTGGCAATGCATCTTGAGGTTCCCCGCACGTAACGAGGGTGTAGGACAAGGTACTTATGGGAAAAACCTGAACAAATTGAAAGGTGATAGGCTTAAATTCTCGGGAGATGTAAAGCCTACTGTGCTGGGTATGTGGTATCGAATGGATTGCCTGGATGTCCAGGATCTGTCCGTGCATCATTTAAGGCGTCGGATCATCCGCGAGGCCAGGCGAGCGGTCCACAGGATTAGTTTGTCTTGGCGTGACCAGTGGCTATCTGTCAGACATTGGGTGTATTCGGTTCATTGATGTGAATTGATGTATTCATGTTCTGTTCTGTTGAAATCTACCCCTTAGAGGTTTTACCATTTCGGCTGTAATCTTAAAGTATCCCTGCTTGCACGTGAGGCCCCAGCACCTGTTCAACACTATCACCGTCATTTAAAATATAGGTCGGTCCCGGTAGACTGGTAGACTGGGTCAGGGAAACCTCTTGTTGCACTGATGAGTATGCTAAAAAAGAATTAAGGTCAGGTAAAACCAATAATAAGCAGTAGCAGTGGTTTTTTTTGGTTTTTTTTTGGTTTTTTAATGATTATCTGAAGTGCGGGGTCCTCCATCCCACAGATTTTACTTAAAGCACACGGCTCGATTAATAAGTGCTATTGTTTCCTGAGGCTCGTTGAGATCATGCCTGACCTGCGACACCACGCTCTAGAAAAACTCAAAAAGAATCGTCTCTTCTCAATACCTATCATTCCCTGCGTCTCGCAGCAGGGGGCAGCCGTGTGTGACCATCATGTTGCAATCAAATGGAACACTAAACCAGCCACATCAAATCTCTGCTCTACGTTAGGGACAAGGCAGAACACATGACCCAATCCCAGCTTCTTGTTCGTTGGGCAGTCTCCAGAGTTGTCGGCGTCCGGCGCCACGTTGGCTACGTAATCGCGCAATTCTGGGAAGTTCCGGGTCTAATGCCCGGGTTAAATAACTTATCTTTATATAACGTGTTGGATAAGCGAATGCACCAGACAAGCGAGTGCACCACTGCACTGTATAGTATTAAAAAACCTACCCTATAACATTTTTTTATTATAAATAAAATAGCGAAAAATTTAAAAAAAGTATTTCTTATAATAGTATAGCTAGTTATATTAAATAGTATTTTTTTTAATGATTTTAAGCCATTTTATTTTATATAGTAAAGCTTAATTATATAGTATAAAATACAGTATTAATAGGTTTCAAGGTTTATAGCTATATAGAATTTTTCTAAAAATCTTAGAAAGTTTATATAGCTTATTTTAAGACTTATATATAAGCCATTTTAGGCTTAGTTCGAATTTTTAAAGAATTTTTTAAAACCCGGATTTAAGGTGGAAATAAGATTGGTGCACTCGCTTGTCTGGTGCATTCACTTATCAAATACGTTAGTTATAAAGTTTGATGAGGGCGAAGAGCGCCCGCATAAGCGATTAGTGCTCCCATGGACTCGTCCTTATTACTTATTATAATAATAATTAGCCTTAATTGCTTTTTATTTATATAGAAATTTAATATAATGTGTATGATAAGCGAGTGGGCCAGACAAGCGAGTGGGCCAGTTTTATTTCTACCTTAAATCCAGGTTTTAAAAAGTTCTTTAAAATTTCAAATTAGGCCTAAAATAGCTATAATTTTAATAGCTTATTTATAAGTCTTAAAATAAGCTATATTAATTTTCTTAGATTTTTATAAAAATTCTATATAGCTAGTATAGAAAAAATATATTCACACTGTATATTTAAATCTTTTTATATAAGATAAAATAGTTAAAAATCCTAAAATAATATTATTTAATAAAGTTAACTATACTATTATAAGAATTATTTTTATTAGATTTTTATCTATTTTATTTATAATAAAAAGATGCTATAGAATAGGTTTATTAATATTATACAGTGCAGTGGCTCACTCGCTTATCAAACACGTTAACGTATATGATAAGCATATGTCCGAAATAAGTATATGTCCCACTATACTGTACAACTGAAAAGAGTAAGATTTGGTTGTTTGAAAATTAGCAATATAATCAATAAAAATCTAAAGAAAATAATTTGCCTTATTTCTTACACAGTAAAATAGTATAGTACTTTTTATAAGGCTCTAGCTAGTTTATATGCCGTATTACTTAAGAATGTACAGTGTAAATACATTTTTTCAGAACTAAGTCTTCAAAAAAGTCAAAAAAGTAACATAAAGTTAGTATACATGGGACTTAGTCTAATTAGCCTGACTTCATAGTATAAGCTGTCCAAAGCTTATTTCTGACTTTTAATCGTTCTTTAAATATTGGAGTTTAAGGTGTAAGTTCAAAATGTGACACATGCTTATGTGGGACATATGCTTATCATGTACGTTAGTGTTAATATATTAAAAGACTAACGTACGCGATAAGCGAGCGAGACAGACAAGCGAGCGAGACAAAAATCCCTCACCTTACAATAACACTATCTAATCAATTAATTCTCAACCAAATAACATATTGCAATCTACTGCTGAGGCTCGTATTATTCTTGCACTTGAGGCCTATCAGGCAGACCCAAAATTAAGTCTGCGACGAGCTGCATTTCTCTATGATATCCACTTCCAGACCCTCCACTACCGATCTCAGGGTCGGCAGGCTTGCGCTAATTATATTCTAAATGGTCGGAAACTAAGTAATCAGGAGGAATAGCTTATAGTCGAGTATATTCTGAATCTGGATTCGCGAGGATTTCCCTCTCGGCATCGTGATGTTAAAGAAATGGCAAATCGACTGCTTGCTGAGCGCGATGCATCACCAGTTGGCAAGCGCTGGGCTATTAATTTTATTAAGCGGCAACCAGACCTTAAGATGCGTTCTTTTTGTAAATATGACTATTAGAGGGCTAAATGCGAAGATCCTATAATTATTTGCAATTAGTTTAGGCTTATGGAGAACATAATCACAAAATATGGCATCTGATTAGATAATATCTGGAACTTTAATAAGACTGGCTTTATAATAGGTATAATATCAAGCGGTAAAGTTATTACCAGCTCGGAAAGGTATAGAAACCCCAAGTTAGTCCAGCCTGGAAACCGGGAATGGGTTACTGCGATTCAAGCGATCAATGCAGAAGGCCGAGCGATCGATCCATATCTAGTGGTTGCAGGTCAATATCACCTTGCCAATTGGTACCAAGAGAGCAACCTCCCAGGCACTTGGGCTATCACCACAACACCAAATGGCTGGACAGATAATGAGACAGGTCTCAACTGGCTAAAGCACTTTAATCGATATACAACCATCCGATCAGTTAGTGCCTATCGTCTTCTAATCCTCGATGGCCATGAAAGTCATCAATCCGTCGATTTCCAGCTATATTGTGAGGTCAACAATATTATTACACTCTATATGCCTCCTCATTCTTCGCACCTATTACAGCCACTTGATGTTGGGTGCTTTGGGCTACTGAAAAAGGCATATGGGCGAGAAATAGAGCGACTGATCAGATGGTCTATAACCTACATTTCCAAGACTGAGTTCTTCCCGGCCTTTTATGCCGCCTTTCGATTAACTATAACCGAGTCAAATATCAAGGGGGGTTTTAGAGGAGCCGGACTTGCTCCTTTTGACCCGGAAGTTGTGATCTCAAAGCTTGATGTGCAGCTACGGACTCCAACGCCTGTTGAAGAGGTGGCCCAACAAGCTCAAGCTTGGACTTCAAAGACCCCAAATACAGTCCTCGAGGCTGGATCACAGTCTAAATACCTTAGTGATCGAATCAGAAGACATCATAGTAGCTCTCCAGAGTCAATCCTTGAAGCTCTTCAGTCTCTTATAAAGGCAGTTACAAGGAATATACAGAAGACTGCCTTATTAGAGGCTAAGAACCGGGAGCTTCGTGAGGCAAATGATATGCTTAGCCGGCGGCGTAGGGCAAAGAAGACACGCCTATAGAATAGAGGGAGTCTTCTTATACAGGAAGGTCAGGATTTAATTAATTAGATGGATGTGAGTATGCAGGTATTGGCCGAATCATCAAGAAGTGGTGGTCGAGGAAGGTCGGTTGGACCGGGTGTTTGGCGTTATGGTATATGCGGCAAGACCGGGCATAATGCAAGGACCTGTCAGGTAGTTCCAGAGGTATCTGGAGAAGGGTATAGTGAGTGATTTTAATTGATCAGATGGTCTGTTGTGTTTTTATTATGATTTATCTTAAGAAGGTTGAGATTCTTGTCTCGCTCGCTTGTCTGTCTCGCTCGCTTATCGCGTACGTTATTTATTATTTCTTAAGCTATTTACCTTTTAAAGAAATTATTTTTTATAATTAGTCTAATGTATATAATAAGCAAGCAACACACAGAAGGAAGTAGTACAGTATACTGTGCAGCTAAAAGTAACTTACTCTATAATATTTTAAAATTTGAATAAAATAGCTAAAAATCTAAAAAAAAAAAATTGGAAAAAAAGAAAAAAACTTTAAAGCTTAATATAGCTAGTTAGCTTAAATTATATTTTTTAAAATTCTTTTTATGTATTTTCTTTTATATAAAAATTCTTAAAATATAGTATATTACACAGTATAAATATACTTTCTTTTATAACTCTGTAAAGGATTTAATTACAATTTTTATATAAAGCATATAAAATAATATAGTCCTTAAATATATTATGGTAAGTTTTTAGTTATTTTAAAGTTAGATTACGTTTTTAAAACCTGTTAAAAAATCTGCTTTTAAAGTGAAACACTAGTAAGGTGTACTGCTCACTTAGTATGTATGTTATAAATAATTATATAAATGTAACCTAGACACTAAAATATACTACCACACGTGACTCACCCAATGCGGTAAGGCCCCCCAGAGGGGCAAGGCCACTTTTGAAGAGAGCTCTTTTCTATGGAAGCTTGAAGACTTCAAGCTTCAGCTACAATAAAAACCATTGACCTACCTAGCCTTCTGACCAATCAACACATTCCAATATAATAATAAATATTTGTTTTTCATACTAGCTATATAGAATTTTTAAAATATTTTAAGAAATAAATATACCTTATTAGTTAATAAAGATATATTATATGTTTTAGTTTTAGTTATTTTAAGCTAATTTTAGATTTTTAATAATTTTTTAGAAAACAAAATTTAAGGTAAAAGTCCTAGTATAGCAATTAGTTATTTATGACACTTACTTATGATATATATTTCTATAATTAATTATATATTTAAATAACTTATAAAAATGTACTATTATATAATGTGGTTGATAAGCGAATGCACCAGACAAGTGAGTGCACTAATCTTATTTCCACCTAAAATCCGGGGTGTAAAAAACTCGTTAAAAATCCAAGTTAAGCTTAAAATAGCTATAATTTTAATAACTTATATATAAGCCTTAAAATAAGCTATATTAAGTTTTTTAAAATTTAAACAAAATCCTATATAGCTATTAACTTTAAAATCTATTTACACTGTAAAATATACTGTGTTTTAAGGTTTTTTATATAAAATAAAATAGTTAAAATTTTTCAAAAAATACTATCTAGTAAATTTAGCTATACTATTATAGAAAATAATTTTTCTAGGTTTTTAACTATTTTATTTAAAGTTGAAACTACTGTAGGGTAGGCTATTTTTGAGTGCACAGTATACTGGTGCACTCGCTTGTTTGGTGCATTCACTTATCAACCACGTTAGCTCTTTATAGTAAATAATTATTTTAATAATTATTTTTTATCTTAAGTCTACGGAAAAATCTGAATATTTTAAGTTAATATAGTAACTTAGATAGCTTCTTAAGAGGCATAATAGCTGCAGGGGTCCTAATTAAGTGGACAAATTGATTTGTGGGAAATTTCCCAAGAAAGGGATTTCTAGGCAGGGTCCTTGCTGGGGTAACAGCAGGGCTAGGAGGCATCAACCTCCCTTACTACTGCCAGGAGTATTAGCCACAAGCCATTCTTTTGTACAACGGCCAATGGTGCCTCTTGTGGTGACGTTACTGACTAGTGGCGTTTAGCTCAAGAGCTAATGCACTATGATCAAAGAGGCCGGCACTTGCACTAGTGGATCTGCATTTGCGGGCGCAGTGCGTCTTATGAAAGTGACAAGTGCTTAATTATACCGTCCTTCTCGTATATAAATCTCACGGAGGATGATCTTGAGCCTTATTCTTGCTGGAGTTTATTAAACGTATCTGGATTTATAATGAGGGCTTTGCTAATATTAGGTCTCCTATGAAGCAACTAGAGTAGAATTTAAAGATAATATAATATAAATATAACGTGCATGATAAGCAAGTGTCACAGACAAGCAAGTGTCACAGCACACTGTGCACCTAAAAGTAGCCTACCTTATCTCCCAAGAGCTCTTAAGGCTGCAACCAGGTCACTATGAGGGGCCGTAGCCAATAAAAATGCACCAAACAAAAGGTACCTCGTGCACCACCTAAAGTATGCGGTGGTAGAAGTACCAGCAGGTCTCATTATTACAAATTGGTACATCACATATCTTGCACCCATACCTAGTCTGCCGGCTGTGATCCCTTCTTCTTGCGTTACCGCTGATTTCACTAAAAGCATGCCTCTTTGAGCCTCTCGACCTTATCTGCCCTTGCTGAAAGCCCTGACAAGCTAGGCACCTTGAACAACAGCCACGATAGACATGGTTAATGTTCCTATCTATGTGTTTTTGCCGTATTTCTTGATTATTAATGTCCTCTTCAGCCCCTGACCGATATCTCTTCCTTGCTTGACTTTCTTGATGATATGTGTTAAATAAGGCGTTTGAAATGCACTTCCGCCAATCCTCCTGTGACCTATATCTCTCCCAATTTGGCTGGGGACCATGTAGTTGAAGGATATAGCTATTAGTAAGTGCAACATTAAGAAGGAAAGACCAAGTCAGAGCCTGCCAAGCCCCCCGGCGAAGGGGGTGATCATAGCTTGTATATGACCCCAATTGGTTACCTCGGTCCACATGATTCATTTCATTGTTATAGGCAGCAGCTGCTGTCGGGATTGAAACGACTTTTGTAGTCTCCTCACCAAAGAATAGCTGTATTGGCCGGGCTCGTAGGTGGTCTGTAAACGGTTTCTTCCTCTTCTTATCGGTGCGCTCATCGCCTCGATAGACGGTTGTAATAAAGAGCACAAGGCTGTTATCCTTCCAAGCTAGTTGATTGACCTAGGAAGGAGAGGGAAAGACTACTTAGTAAGAGAAATATATGGAAAACTGTCATAACTTCTCACCTTATTGTCTCTTGTCGGGATAGCCCTGACTTCATTGAAGGTATAGCCACAATGCCCTGATTTATCAAGTGCCTTATCCCTTTTGAGATCCTTATGTATACCACAGTTAGGGCGGGCTGTGCCTGTGGCCCCATAGCCGCGATCACGAAGCTTGCGGAAGAGAGGTGGTGTTGAGAAGAGGTTATCCACAAAGACATGATATGTCTGCTTTGGCAGCATATCACATAGGGAAATAACGACGCCCTGCGTATTGCCTAGTCGTATGATAGAAGCTGCCTCTTTGCTAGCTGCCTCTCTATCTTGTTTGCTAGGGCGACCTCTCTTTCGCCTTGGTCCTCTGTCTAGGGCATTATAATTTGAGCCTTTATAATGCCAAAACCACCTAATAAAGAAGCCTTCTTGGGCAATAACCCAGATCTTGAAGCCTAGTGGGCTTGGCTTTCCTTTGACAATGGTTGTCGCTGTTGATCTGCCTGTATAGCGGACCATACACTCATCTACAGCAAGATGAGAGCCTGGTTGAAAGAGCGCAGCTGATACCCTCTGTATGTGGTCAGACCACTCTTCAGCAGCTTGGAATACCCTTGGCAGGGGGGCATTTTCATCGATCTTAGTGTGGTCAAAGGGACGAAGGTAGCGGTGGATTAACTGAAATGTCTTATAGGGCATAAACTTAATAGCTGAGTGTAGGGGGGCTTGTTCTCCTAGGCGGGGGGCCTTCCAATGGCTTCTGAGCTTCCTTTCCTTATGAATTTCTATGTAAATCAGCATGCCAAGCCATACATAGATCTGTGCAGTAGAGATTCCTTCCCAAGCTAGGAGCTGTGACCGTTCGTGAAGTGGGTTATTCCAGCTGTCAACCACGCTATTTTCAAGCAGGTGATAAACCCAGCTATTAGTGTATTCAATCCATCGCCAAAGCAACGATTTAGGCACAAAAAGCTGGAAAAGATCAAGTGGTGTATTGGGCAAATAACTAATGTGATAATTGCGAGGTTGTACGATGAAAGGGCTGAAATTGAAGCCGCGAGATTTATCGGCCGGAAAATCATTAGCTCCGGCAGGCTCCTTGGGGCCTATGCCGGGGCCCTTGTGTTGCTTATAGAAGCTGTTGTCATCATAGGAATCGACCTCTTCTTGTCTTTCATCGCGATCTGAAGATGTATTCATTGTTTGAATTGCAATAGATTGTATGGTAATTTAGCTGTGAAGGGTTGGAAATTATGTTGAACAGGTGCTGGGGTCTCACGTGCAAGCAGGGATATTTTAAGATTACAACCGAAATGGTAAAACCTCTAAGGGGCAGAATTCAACAGAACAGAACATGAATACACAAAAATTCACATCAATGAACCGAATACACGTAATGTTTGACAAATTAAAGCTTTAGGTACCCCGCTCGTACTGCCGTAATGACAGGGATAAAGTGGGGCAGGGTACGAGTTGCAGCCTTAAGAGCTCTTAGGAGATAGCGTAGAACAATCGAGACTAGAGCAACCATGTATTCCGTGCTTTCTGCCCTAGGCCTTGGGTGTGCAGGCGGCTAAGCCACACTGACTCGGGTTGGCCTTAGGAAACACCTACTAGCGCTAAGCCTAGCTCTCCATACTATAAACACCCTCGCAGGGGCGACTGGTTAATGATACGTAAGCATAGACCTACTCCGGGAAAACAATGGGTAATGTGTCTCACCATTTTCATGATCCCTCAGGACACGATACCTCACTTGAGCAGTCACTAAATTTGGTCGTTCAGCAGCTTACTTCAAACTCCCATAATCCATCTACATTCGATGTTTGTAAACGGGAGAGTGTCGGGATCTTGTAAGAGGCGTCACGAAACTGCACTGGTAATTGGCAGACACCTTGGCCCACTTGAGCCGCTAACTGTTCAAGCCAACTTGCACGAGTCAAAACCGTTTGTTCTTTCCAAACATGTGATCGGAAGGAAAGTTCTGTCCTGTCAAGGCTGGGGAATATGTAAACGCTGACCAAAACCTTTTGACCCGCATCGATACCATGAACGAATAAAATATTTCTCTTGCTCACGGCAGTGGCCCTCCAAAAGACTGAATACCCAACCAGGCCCAGTACCAAGTATATTTTGATGGCCTGCCATGGTTTCGTTGTTCCCCGTAATCCAGCCAGCTGCTCAGCAGCCGTCACAGCGCCATAATTTCGCGGGGTTTGGCGGTGCTGGGGGCTCCTGTGAGAGGCTCAGCAAGAGAATCCGCAGCGTGCGGCAGGCCTGCCAAGACTGTCGTCAGAGGAGAGTGAAGGTTAGTACTGTCATCTTCGTTCGCAGTTACGGGATTAACTGGTGCCTCTCTAGTGCGATGGCCGCCGACCACAGTGTGACACCTGTATTGCCAAGGGACGGTCCTGCCGCTACGAGTCGCAGCAGGGCCACTCGAGAAAAGCCGTTCTGAAATCGCGCCTGCAAGCATTGGAGAAGCTCTTCTTTGCATTGCAGGCCAAACCTGGCGACGAAGCGGACCGTTTGCTACAACAAATCCGCTGCGCCGACGACTTCCGCACCTTGCTTGACTTTAAAGACGACATGTTGCCACTTAGCGTCAGCAGCTCTACCAGCATCAGTCCAAGCGTCAGCAGTCTCTCGAGTTCCGCGAATGGGTTTGAGGAGCAACCTCTCGGGTCTGTTACTCCAGCGCAGAAAAGCGCAACTGTCCGTCTCCTACAGGAATCGCAGGTCGGGGATGATACGCTTGGAAAGGCCGATGTCCCCACTCCCGCCCCGACACTGAGGGAACTAGCAGCAGATGCATCGGCGTTCCTAATCTCCGTCGTCATCCCCAGCGCCTCTACTACACAAGCCGCAGTCGACAGCTTTTTCAGCTCCAGCGGGAAACTATTCCATGTCTTCTCCCGCGAGCAGGTTTCAGGCTACTACAAGGATGTATTTGGAAGAGATGGCTGTCCCATACCAAGTCAGAAGACTGCCATTTGCTGTCTCGCCGCAGTTGCAGCTGTTGGGGTCCAGTATAACGCCAGCGACTTCGAGGTCGCGATAGAAGGCGTTTTCTATGACTTGGCAAGGCACTTCTTTGGGAGTTTCATGGAGGAGCAGCCACTCGACGCAATTAAGGTCTGCGCGCTGCTAGCTATGTACAACATCATGAATAAGGCGACTGTTTCACTTGCTTACATTGGTTCGTGAACTCGTTTTCCCCTGCGAGACCTCATTTCTTTCGATAAGGCTAACTCTGTTTGTATAGAAGTTGGTTTGAACATGTCAAAGAAACATAACTTAAATGACAAATGTTATCACTATCCTGGCCTCTCCCCAGAGGAATGGGTTGACTATCGAAGAACTTGGAGAACATTACTGTTCTTTTCAAGGCAAGCTGATCCGAACAGACTCACCAACATTCGCTAACTTTGTTTAAGCTGGCTTTCTTCAACTCTTGGGTATGTCTCGGGCAGTGAGATATCTTTCCGGGAAGTGGTTCCGGTATTTTAACCTAGATATTTCTTTCATGGCCAGCTAAAGCTGACATCACTACAGTTGGTGGACGTGGAAGCCGATCATTCATCCGATATTAGCCACAGTAAGCTAATCCATGGACCATTTCCGTTACTTTTCTTACATGGTGCCACAGTTGTCCAGACGGAGATGACCAAGATCTCCCTTCTAAACGCGGATATTCTGCGGATGTATCTGTCCTTTAACGAGCTGCCCAGCCAAGCGATGGATTCCATAAATAAAGACCTTCAGGACTGGTACAATCAGCTCCCTAGGCAAATGCATCTTCCCAATCTCTGCCGCGAAGATCTTCCGGTTGAAGTCCGCCGAACCATCTTGGCTACTCACTTACTCTATCTCGGATCCACAATGCTGCTCTATCGCCGCATTGCCTCACAGTTCGTTCGGCGTTCCGGGATTGACCATTGGCACGGCATTCTATGGAAACCCATTGAGAACACGTTTCTCAACCAGGTAGATCAAGGTGTGACTGCAGCAAGACACTCGGCCCGGATACTAGGCCTGTTGCGAGCAGAAGCGGGAATATTCAAAAGATGCTGGCTTATTATGTAAGCTGCAACCCGCTCCACATTATGCCCCCCATTCTGCCCCCATTTAATGGATCCTAATATTTTCCTCTGTAGCTTCCAAGCATATACCTCCTGCGTTGTGCTCCTCCACTCCGTTGCCCAAAAGCAAGTACACCTCTTCCCTCGCTCATTCTGGGAAGACGACCTCACCCAAGCCCGCATGTGCCTCGACATAGTCTCCTTCTGCGGTACCGTGGATCCAGTAGCTCTCAGATTTCAGGACTGCCTCGTCCCTATCCACGACAAACTGGCATCTTACATCCGCCCCACAAGCAGTATTAGCACCCCTCCAAACCCGTCGTCCCTCGCCTACATTCTCGGAATTCCGACGACCGCCGATGCCGACCGCGCCAGCCTGTCCTTAAAGCTCCTAATAATGTTGTGCCAGCCATTCGGCAACGCGGACAGCAAGTGTGGCTCGAACGACAACCTCAGCGCGCTGTGGCAGAGCTTCCAAACACAGTACGAACAGGTGCAGGGGGCTGAGCGGCTCGACTGGAAACTTGATAGCTGCCCGCCGTTCCGGTGGGACCCCCAGGACCTCGGGATTGGCGAAGCGGCGCTGCTGGAGAGCGGTAATCGCTTCTTGGGCAGTAATGAGCCCAGTGGATGGGCTGGGGTCCAAGGTGAAAATGGGGACGAGCTGGAGTGGGTGATGAGTTAGGTGGCAGGCATGGCGGTCAAAGTTTTCATGCTTGTGGAATTCCAAATAATGAACCGGCCTCTGAAACAAGAACCCTCGATAGCCTCCTCTACAAATAGCAACCAAGCTCCTTATGAAGTCGCGCCTCTATACCGCTTTGGCGATGCTGAATGCGGGACTGTTAATCTGCCCGGGCACAACTCTCTTGCGCCTCAAAAATGTTAGCACAGGGTGCTGATGCTGATCCTCAAGGCATTGATTTGTAGTCATCCAAATACCCCGCTAGGGTCATCACGACCTCAATCGAAAGGCTTTGAGCTGATATATTGATCCCTAGTACCAATCTCAACGTCTGCTGCTCCACCCCTTTTAGGGGCGCGGCTTCAACCACCTCGTGCCCCTGACTCTAAGAACAGCATGATCGAACAGCATGGTCGAACACCTCTCACATGCACCGCAGCAAATGGCTGCGATATTATGGCTAGGCACCCCCTAGCGAGTGGCGGCGTGTACAAAAAGTGCCCCCAACTATCACCTTCCAAGCCGGAAGCCTGTGGCTCTGAGCCTGATAGTCCCGTTCTGAGATCAGCGTTGAGATTTTCCGCCGAAGTTTACCGCTAATTCTCCTCCAGACACCATGCCCTCTATCGCCCGGCTGCTCCAACCACACATGGGAGTTCAGGAACCCAGGTAGGATGGAGTCCTCCATGAGTTCAAGGGCCGCCTTGACGGCATCGTCGAATTCCGATGGATGTGGAGGAAAATTAGAATAACGTAATCTAAGCAGTCGATCCCTAACTTTAGATGTAAGGTTGATCTCGCGATGTCCCGTAGGAAGGATATATGCATCCAGAAGATCTTTCCACTGTGCCTGCGGGTAATCGTAGTGGCACCTTGAACATTCCCAGGGGATTCGGCAATCCCCGACACTCTCTGCGTAACAAGCTCTGTATCTCGATACGTCTTGGACGAACTGTAGGGGTTCTAGGCAGTGATTCCTCGAAAGATAGGCCTTAAAATCGTTCAATCTCCATGGGTCTGGAGACAAATCAGACATGACGTCAGCCAATGATGGCATTATACAATGTGCCTTCTATACAAGCTGTAAGTTGGCCTTGTAGCGTCTCGGGCTTACCTTCTTATGTGCATAGGATGGGTATCATATTGCCTCGCCACCGGGACTAGATGGCCCCGGCTCCTTGCATTGGAGGAATGGGGCCACTAGGCGCATGTCTCTCTTTTCGGGCAAAAAACTCCAGCCCATTTGATTGGACGTTGTTCGTCTTTTCTGGTGCGCCACCTGCGCTATAAGACAGTGCTTGCAACTAAGGGTAGCTTCATGGACGAACCCGATCAGGAAATCACGAAAGAGTGTAAAGCTACCGTCCTTACCTTACTTACGCCCCGAACAAGAGATTCCCAACTGAATCCACATTTCGTGACGACCTGTTCAAATCAGCATGCCAAGGTGTAGAGAACAGGAATGAAGCAAGAGTATTGCGGGACTTCACACCATTAATCGTTCTCTGATTCATCTCCCTTCCCACCCCACCACCGTCGCATTTTCCAGAACTAGCAGGAGCAATTAGTTTTAATTGATTAGATAGTTTGTTGTGTTGTTCTGGTGATTTCTATTTTGGTAGCTGAGGAAGAGTGTTCCGCTCGCTTGTATGTTTCACTCGCTTATCATGCACGTTATGATAAAAAGGATGGAATGGTGGAGATGGAGTAGATATGATATGAAGATGATAATGAATGAATGTTGTTGTTTAGGTCTAGAGTAGTCAAGTCATTGAACTCGGCAAGGGTCAGCCGACGGAAACGCGACGCGTTTCGTGTTTTAGGATTTTTAATTTCATTAGCGCGGTACGAGAAACACAGGGCATTTCCACCAGGGGAAACGAGGCGAAAATGCTAGACGGTGATTGGTCAAAAACAGGAAGCGCAGTGCGTTTCTGATGATAATTCTTGAGTAGGTTCTCCTCCTGCGATCTCGGCCAAAGCTCGGTGTTGGTAGGTGCTCTTCTGGTCAATGGTTTACTCAGCAAGGAACAATTATTGCTGCCGTTGTTGCTGGCGCTGGAGACTTTAGCGGCTCTGCCGGCACCACCTTTGCGGGGCCACACCGTAAGCCCTTGTGTTGGAACTCGGGCCGGTTATCTGCCTTTCGGGGAATAATACTATTGCTGTGACAGTGTTCGCATCGGCCGACTGCGCATCAGTATGCGACGACTCAACAGTTAAGCGCAACAGCGGGTCTATCCAGCCCCGGAACCGAAAGAACCCGAAAGTCACGATGGCCTTTCATAGCGCTGTGGATATTCACTCTTTTCCATATGCAGTTAACTTGCCATGCTGGTACGAGATCTGTGCGAAGTTCATTGGGGCGGCTTAGACTGTGGGCACAGCCAGCTCCAGCGATGACGCGGGCTGCTCTTACAACGGCTCAGCGTTATCACAAATGTCGTGTTCTCTGGACTTCCGGCTGACACAGCATCACGGATGTACGGCATCGTGGATATCGAAGGGTTCGTGCTGAGCTAGTGAAGCTTGTTTATTTCCCATAGCCACGGAGAACGCGGTGCGATTGCAAGCTTGGGCAATGCCTTGGTTGAAGCTTTGATGGCGGGCAAGCTCTGGCGGTCATTAGGTGTAATCCCTACGCACGGCTTCATCGACGACGCCGGGCCATTCCGGCTCTTTTGTGACGACTTGCGGCAGTGAACTGGAGAGAATCATTGGGCCGCTCGAATTCAACGCCACGATGCTACGATGGCTTTCACTCTAAAGAGTTAGGACCACCTGGGAGGAGGGTATAAAACTCTCCACAATAGCCCCCCAACTTGCTCGTGAAATTTAACAACCAACGCTCACACTCTCTCTTGGTCGTGTAGCATAGCAAAGAACATTTCGCAAGGATAATTATGAGATCCTTAATTCCTGCCGCCCTCTTCCTCAAGTCCACCCTGGCTGCCGGCGGTGGCGGCGGTGGCTGCCCCTTCCTAGGGGGCGAGCTGCGCAGCCGGCAGGCTGATGGCCCCCCCGAGGGAAACGAGCAGTTCATCTCACGGTTCGTGGTCGAAGACACGAACACGTATATGACGTCCGACTGGGGTGCTGGAATCGACGATGCTATCAGCGAGAAGGCGGGCATCCGAGGTCCGACTGCACTAGAGGACGTCATCTTGCGACAGAAGCTGCAGCACTTCGACCATGAACGTGTAAGATTTTGCCTTTCTGCCCCAAATTTTGCCTTGTTTGTCTGTCTCTTGTAACCGATCGAAGTCTGACGCAATATATCTAAACAGATCCCTGAGCGTGTTGTTCATGCTCGTGGTGCTGGAGTTTATGGCAGCTTTACCAGCTATGCCGACTGGTCTAACATCACTGCTGCCTCCTTCCTCTCGGCGGCCGGCAAGGTCACCCCGACATTTGTTCGGTTCTCTACCGTCATCGGCGAGCGCGGTAGTACTGACACCGCTCGCGATGTTCACGGGTTCGCGACCCGGTTCTATACCGACGAGGGTAACTATGATATCGTCGGCATTAACGTCCCGGTTTTCTTCATTAACGACGGTATCCTGTTCCCTGACCTTATTCACGCCCTCAAACCTCAGCCAAACAACGCCATCCCTCAGGCCGCCACTGCTCACGACACAGCCTATGATTTTTTCTCGCAGACTCCGTCGTCCCTGAACCTGGTCATGTTGGCCATGGCCGGCTATGGCATCCCACGGTCTTACCGCCACATGGATGGTTGGGGTGTGCATACCTTCCGCTTTGTCACTGACGATGGCTCAAGCAAGCTCGTCAGATACACATGGAGATCCATGCAGGGTAAGGCCTCGTACCTCTGGGAAGAGGCACAGGTAGCGGGGGGCAAGAACTCGGACACGCACCGTCAAGACATGTACGACGCCATTGAGGCTGGCATATACCCAGAGTGGGAGCTTGGTGTCCAGATTGTGGATGAAGACGACGAACTCGCATATGGTTTCGACTTGCTTGACGATACCAAGATTCTCCCTCCCGAGATGGTGCCCATAACCTGGCTTGGCAAGATGACGCTAAACCAAAACCCACTCAACTACTTCGCTGAGACTGAGCAAGTGTCTTTCTTGCCCTCCAACGTGGTTCGCGGCATCGACTTCAGCAACGACCCGGTTCTCCAGGCCCGTCTCTACTCTTACATGGACACTCAGCTCAACCGGTTCAACGGCCCCAACTTCAACCAAGCGCCAACCAACCGCCCGAGGAATGGCATCCCACACAACAACAATCGTGACGGGTATGCTCAGGGCTACATCCACGCCAACATTGCCGCGTATAAACCCAACACTTTGGGCGGCAACTTCCCGATGGAAGCGAACCAGACAACTGGCGATGGTTTCTTCACAGCACCGAACCGCACCGTGCACGGCATGCTGACTCGCACGGTGTCTTCCACTTTCAACAACTTCTACAGGCAGCCTAACATGGTCTGGAGCTCTCTCACTGCGCCGGAGCAGCAGATCCTGGTCAACGCTCTGCGGTTCGAGACGTCTCACCTTACCTCCGATATCGTCAAGCAGAACTTCATCACCCAGCTCAACTATATCAGCCACGATCTCGCCGTCCGTGTAGCCCAGGTCCTTGAAGGTGTCACAGTGCCTCCGGAAGTCACGACTTACTACACCAACTTCACCACGTCCCTCGTTCCCATCTTCAGCAACCCTCTTCCAACCATCAGGGGTCTCAACGTCGGTATTCTTGCGTCCATCTACGACAAAGCCTCCATGACTCAGGCCGCCGAGCTCGCCCGGCAGTTCACCTCGCTCGGTGTCTTTGCCAATGTCGTTGCTGAGACCCTGATTACTGGCGTTAACTACACCTACTCGGCTGCCGATGCCAGCTTCTTCGACGGTATCATCGTTGCCCAAGGTGCCGAGTCCATCTTTTCGGCGAATTCGTCCTCTCCCCTCTACCCCCTCCACCGACCTGCTCAGATCATTCACAGTGGCTTCAACTGGGGCAAGCCGATTGCAGCTATTGGGTCCGCCGTCTCCGTTCTGACTTCTAACGGCATCTCGACTCTCCGTGCTGGTGTCTACACGAGCAGCTCCTTGTCGACCACTGTGTCTGAATTCAAGCAGGGCCTCCTGACATTTAAATTCCTTGACCGTTTCCCCTTGGATCCTCCGGTTACCAACTAATCTTGAACTTTTTTCCTGCTCGGCTGTTTCAGACTTGGCGTGCAAGTTGCCCTTCCATACATAGATCAAGTACTTCTTTCGGAGCGCAGCGAGCTTCAAAGGCGGCTGGTTGATAATGACGCAGCTACTTGTGCAGACATAGCTGAATGTAGAGGCTGTGAAGGAAGAAAAGATTAGCTATAGAAGAGGTTGATGCCTTCTGCCATGGAAGAGATATTGGTACCCTGGATTCTACCAAGAGCCATACACTACCAGTAATGTCTTCCTTGCTGGTGCTTAATGTTTAGCTTGTTAGGGATAGTAATTTAAGTCAAGGAACTAATATCCGACTCTGTTAAGTGGGATTGCACATGGTCCCAGCCACAACATTGGAGAGGGTAAGTAATCACGTCCGGCTTGGGCGCCATCACGAGGGGCAGCGTTGACTTGGGACGAACCGCCATAGAAGCCATAACGTAAGGACCCACAGTTCGCCACAACCCCGAGTCCGTCATCACGAAATGCCTCACGTGCAACCAGCACAATTACAGTAACTCAATCATTTCTCAATAATAAAAAGTCCAATTTAGATAGCCACAACTAGAATTGAATGTACATTTATGCCTTTTCCATTATTGCAATTTCAAGTGCATCATCCAAAAGATTGGGCCCGTGACGAGCCTGGTAAAGTGCTGCCGCAGTTGCGGCTTCATAATGAGCCTTCGCAATTTCTGGCGCCCGGGCGAAGGCCTTGTTAGGGTCAAAATCAACTGCCTTCCGGCCGGCAGGCTCCTGCAATCGTAGCCTTTCCTGGATACGGAGAGTCAGACCTGCAATAATGCTGTTCTTCCGGTCTAGCCCTTTGACCCATTTTCCCTGATAAAGTCAGGAACCCGCGATCGTTGCCATTTAGGTCTCGACGAAGCATATCAGCTTGCGCTTTTACTTCCTTATTGCTCATCGGCGTGTACCAAAGCTGATCCTTCTTTATTTTCCTCTTTTTCGGGGTGTTGGGCGCCGGCCCCGGCGATGGAGGTTGCTGACAACCTGATCCAGCAGCTTCCGCTTATTTAAAGGCCACACGCCGGTGCCTTTAAACCCGGCACGAATGTTGCGGCTGGTGAATGCTTTCTTGAAAGCGTTTTCATAGGCTGTTAGGAAGCATTGCTTCTGAACTGGTGCTGATGTGTTGAATGATGCGAAGAACTTAGTCTGCTCTCGGAAGGGGCCCAATAGTAGTAGTAGTATTTATTACGCCCGGGAGAACGGACCTCATAGGGCCTGTGGCTACGCTAAGCTATTCACGTATTCCCCACTTTTCGTCCATTCTACACAAAAGAAAGCCCTACTGCTCTTCCTGTTCTTACTTTTCTAGCCCCGTTTGCTTGACACTGCTTGACAGACCTGCTTGAAGGCCAACCAGTACCATCTCCAAGTGTTCAGCATCCTATCTTCAGCAGCTGAAGCATGGTCTGTCAACTTGAGGCTGTTTGTTGTTAGTAATCAGCTGTGATGTTA
>JACTAS010000136.1:0-49199 GCA_014884825.1 Fusarium sp. 190-020-2 | reverse complement strand
AAAGCGCTCAAGCTTCGGTCCTCCTCGCACCGAGGCAGGGATCTCGATGACCCCGCCGACTCCGACTACCCCATTCCGCGCCGAACTGCTCACTGCAGCACGTACCGCCCATCCTAGATCTGCTTGCGTTGTCCCTAAACTATCCCCATCATCCACTATAGTCTGCACCCGTTCTACCCAGGGTGCCAACGTGAAAGGGTTAATCGTTTCTAGTTCTTCCATCGGGATCTCATTGAGTGCCACTGCTACCTCGTAGAATGGCGAGCGATTGTATCTTCTGAACTTTCGAATGCGAGATGTAGAGCTTCGGAGAGGGTTGCTTGTCGGAAGGGTATGTAGATCAGTCCACATCTTAATTGCCCGTCTCCAGAACCGCTCATGTGCACTAGCGATGTGCGCCTCTGCTTCCGCTACGCTTGTTGCGACCGTGAGGAACGTTCCTACGATCGTGTTCGCTCCAATCCTCTGAACCCTGTTGATAGGACTCGCCCTCCTATATCTGCAGGCGTGCATCCATACATTCGATGCGTAATCCACTACTGGAGCCACTGTGGCTGTAAACAGCTGTCGTGCTGTTCGTGGTGTAAGGCCCCTGAGCCTCTGTAGCTCCATCGCAGCATTCAAGCCCTTGGCCGCTGCTCGTGCAATGTGCTCTTTGTATTTGAGGCCCGAATCCATGATCATTCCGAGGATCTTGACCTGGGTTTTCGGTTGGACAAGCTGTCCTCTGATCTCGAAAGGCTCCGAGTTGAGCTTATACGCTTTCCGAGTAAAGTGTATAATTGCGGTCTTGTCCGTCTCGAAAGTTGCGCCACTTCTCTTTTCCCAGTCCATCGCCTTCTTGATGATCTTATTGATCCCATCACGGTTGCCCTCTGCTGTTGGACCTGTTACCCAGGCCGTAAAGTCATCCACAAACGCTATCGCTCCCCCGTAGCAATCTATGGGCTGCTGTACGAGGTCTGCATTGAAAAACAGAAACAGAATTGGAGACAGAGGTGACCCTTGTGGCAGCCCAGCTTGTGGTAAGCTTCGTGTCTCCGATATTTGTCCATTGACCTGAAGAGTTGCCGTACGATGCGAGCAAAATGCTTCAATCCAGCGAAGCAGATCATCTGGTATGCCTCTAGCTCTCAACCTTTGGATGAGTCTTTCTTTGCACACTCCGTTGTAGGCTCCCTTGACATCGAAACTCACTAGGCTAAGGATCCATCGACCCCGCCAGGCGGCGTAGATCTGCTCTTGTAGCAACATCAAGGCCTGCTCAGCAGAACGCTGTTTGCGAGCTCCAAAGTGATTTGTTGGCAGCAATCCGTATGTCTCAACGGCATGTGAGATCCGTTCCGCGACGACCGACTCTAGTATCTTGCCTAGCGTGGATAAGAGTGATATGGGTCTCCATGCCTTTGCAATCGAATAATTTTCTTTGTTTGGTTTCTTGAGTGGAATGATCTTGGCATGTCTCCATTGGCTCGGCAGCACTCCTTCTCTCAACGATGCACGAAACAGTGAGAGGACTCGGTCCTTAACAGACGGCCAGATCTGCTTCCAGACTACGGCGGGCAATCCGTCCTCACCAGGTGCTTTCCAAGACTTGGTCATGGAGAGCTGTCTCTCTACCTCCTCCATAGTGATATCTGGCATGCTAATGGCAGCTCCACGCTGAGGTCGTTCGCCTTCCTCTTCGATTTGCTCTGGTAACGGGGGGAAGAAGGTGGTCAACATCTCCTCGGCTTGTTCCCTGTTGTTGGTCGTGCGGGTACCGTCAGCCCTTGTAAGCTGGGGTACCTTGCCAAATGCTGTATCTTCTCCAGACTTGAGGTACTTTGCTGCCTTCCAGATGTTATCGTTGTCAGCTAGGAATTCGTTCCAGTGTGTCTTTTTCTGCTGTCTGATCGCATCGTGATACTGCTTTGCTGCTCCTCGGGCTGTCTCTTCCAGCTCTTCGCATATTCGCCCCGCTCGTCTCGATGCTCTAGCGCGATTCCTCCAATGCGTATATATCTGGCGGAGCTGTGTGAGGTCTGAAGTCCACCATCGTTTTGCATAGGGCGACGGCTTAGCTCTGGGTGTCAGCGCGCGGATCGCCTCCAACACCACGGTCATAAGCCTGTCGGTCTTCTGCTGTACGGTACATTCCTCTGGACTAGACTTCAGTGCCGTGGCGATCCGAACGTTGATTTCTTTCCATGGTGCATTCTTGAGTAAAAGCCGTTCTCGAACTTGTGGCACTGGGACAGAGATATCAAACTCCGTCTCGATAGCGCGATGGTCAGATCCGTGCTCTGTGCTGTGTACCATACATTTGACCGTTGAGGACGCTATATCTGCGGAAGCGAGGACCAGGTCGACTGTTGTCTCAAAGTCTCCGCCGTTCCACGTCTTCGTTCCTCTGGGAAGCAGGCTCGTGAGATCAAGCTCACTCATAAGATGGATGATCTGATCAGCTTCGCCTTGCCTAGTAAGGGAAATATCGTCTCCTCCCCACAATTGGTCGTGCCGATTGAAGTCTCCGACAACCACCACATCCACCAGTCTATCGGCCTGTCTTCTTGTGCCTGAGATGACCTGACGCAGAAGGTTACAGGTGTCTTGCAACGCTTGATCGTCTCGTCCTGGTACATAGACGGACACAACCAGGACCAGTCGCTCAGGGAGTCGTAGTATAGCTGCCGTCAAGTCCGCTGTCTTTATTGGTATCTGCTCCGCCTCTATATCCTTGTTCACCCATAACATGCTTCGGATCGGCCATCTGCCCTTCTCCCAAACTGTAGGGACCATCTTAACCCATCTGGGGTGACCCATAGGAACCGTTAGTAGCTTGCCGTCCTTTTGGTGTGCCTGGGGCTCTTGGATCGCTATCACAGAGTAGTCTTGGAGTTGATCATCGTTCATGAGGCTCTCGTGCACTGTATCCTGCTTTCTCACATTCAGTTGCATCACTTGGAACACCTTACTCATGCCGCCTAGGGTGAAGTTTTAAGCAATTTCTGCTGAATGACTCATGCGGACCGCTACAGAGAGCGCACTTGGGTATCTGTGCCTGGCACTCACTGTGATGGTGGCCTATGGTAGCGCACCTTGCACATACTCGAGTCTTGCTGCATGAGAAAGCCTTGTGACCTAGCTCTTGGCAGTTTTAGCATTGTTCCGGTCCAGTAGTCTGCTCAAATACCCTCGTATATGCCGATTCACCTGCGACGAGAAAGTAGTGTTCCTGCAGTAGCCTCTTGGCATCGCTGCTCTTAGTTAAGTAGACTACCATAGATCCATATGTCTTGGGGTTGACCTTCCGGCTCAGCCAGGCTACCTTGGCAATCTGGACTTCATTCTCCTGGTTTAAGGCTTCTATTGCTCCGGGGAGGATGTTAAACTCCTGGTCAAAGACGGCCATGCGATTCATGCTATCCACTTTGATAGGATATAGTTGGTCCCGAAGGACTCTTGCACCTGGAGCTTTCCTGGTGTCGAGGATGGTCTTGATCTTTTGTATTTCTTCTTCGTTCCTACCTATAATCCTAAGGCGGTTGGCATTCCGTCCATCTCTAGTCACTGCTACACATCGCCAGTGAGGTTGGTCACTCGACTGTCGCATCTCCTGCTCCACGGTCTTACGAATCATTGTTGGTGTAGCGTCTCTAAGATGGTCTTCAGGAACTCTGGATATGTCGACTGTGCAGAACACCGGTTCTGGAGTTGCCGATCGGGCTACAGACGAAGATTGACTGGACATGCTGGTGGATGTCATCCTGGCTGCGTCTGCATACGATTGAATCGACGACCGTGGTGTTTCAGTCTTGTTCAGCATATCTAGCTGTAGTCGAGTCTGCTCCAGCTCGCCGCAAACCTGGGTGAGCTGGTCTCGGACCTGCGATAATTCTTGTGCCATCTGGGCCGTGGCCCTGGCGACTTCCTCGGCCATGCGATCACTGAGCTTGGTGAACTCGAGCTGAAATTCGGCCTTCATCGCTTCGATTTTCTTGTTTAAGTCCTGCTCTAGTAGTTGCTTCAAGCTCTGGACTGCCTCGATCATACCATCAGCTGACTTGGGGGCAGCCTGCTTCCGAGCTCGGTTCTGTCTCAGAGCTCCCTCACTGGTCTCACCTTCCTCCTGCCATTCCATATCGCCATTTTGCTGCTCCATCTCCAATATCTTCGTCGTCCTGACCCTCTTCCGCTGAGGGCGATGATATCCCCCGCCCGAACCATCCGGATCGTCTCCCATGACGATGATGACGTCTGATGCGGGGTTCGCAACACCAGACATCCACCAAGGGCCTGAATCTGCGCCAGGCAGTCCTCCGGATTTTTGAAAGTGATAAATAGGATAAATAAAAGTTATTTTAAAAAGAAGATCGTTTTTCTCGCTGCCTTCCTCAGTAGTTTGCTTCCTCTCTCGCATCCTGTCACATAAACGGTACAGTCCCGGCCGAAATTAGAGGCCGCCCCGGCTTTTTACAGCGAGTTTCTGAGCACGGACCAGGTTGCGGCTGATGTGGCTTCTACAGTGCGCAACGCGAAAACGTCAATTGTAATCTTACACTAAAACGCTGATGGCCTGTTTCGGTCGTGTGGCGTCATTTCACTCGAATAAGCCTTAGCCACGGGCCCGTAATGGCGCCCATTCTCATTGGAGCGCAATCATTGATTTCTTATCGATAAGAGTAAATCGGTAGATGCTCAAGGCACCATTTTCACGATAGACGCGTCACGCTAGCATGATCACAACCTACTGCCTGAAACTCAATATGGTTCCAACGAAACGCCTCTCTCTTGCTCGCAACGGCGACCTAGAGCTCCCGGCTGGCCGATGCGGTTACTTGCGGTGGCTTCAGCAGCCTTGCTGATTGGCTTGAGTCACGTGTACTATGCGTATTAGGAGGACTGAGCCTCGCCAACCCCGCACGATGGTCAGGCCGCTATTGCTATCATCAACGAACCTGAGAGCAAATGTAGTGATCGGATCCGATGGCGGAAGCGCTCGGCGTCGCATCCAGCGTTATTGCAGTAGTCGATCTGTCGGCTAAGGTGTTTTCCCTATGTTTACAATATTCCCGAGAGGTGAAGAACGCCAAGGATGATATCGAAAGGCTCCGCAAAGAAGTTGCTGCCTTCCAGGACACCGCCAAGGAACTCAATGCTCTCCTTGAAGGGTCTCGTGGGAGGGAGCTGAAAACATCTCAACAACTGGTATCTGTGATAGAAGATGGCCACTCAACGCTGGGACAGCTTGAACAACGGCTCCAACCTTCGACTCGCCGAAAGGCAATGAGCCGTTTTGGTATGCGTGCACTCAAATGGCCATTTGAAAGTAAAGATGTTGAGGAAGCCATTCAAAACCTTGAGCGTTGCAGAGGGAATATTTCTTTGGCGTTGAATATTGATCAGACGTAAGTGATGCAATCTGGGAAACGGCGGCGGAGCTGATGCAGAACCGATCTAGCGTAATCCTCCAGAACGTCGATGACCGAACGTCCCTTAATCAACTGCCGATCGCACACGGTGCCTCTTTCGACTCTAAGGCCGAACAACACAACCCGACATGCTTGCCTAACACGCGTCAGGAACTTCTCGACGATATCAGCCGTTGGATTGGTGACCCTACATCGAAGACAGTATACTGGCTTAACGGTATGGCGGGGACGGGAAAGTCGACCATTGCACGGACTGTTGCACGTTTGCGTGCTAAGCGAGGTGATCTCGGTGCCAGCTTCTTCTTCAAGAGAGGAGAGATGGATAGAGGTAACCTGAACAAACTGATGTCGACTTTAGCCTACCAACTGGCCTTGAGTATCCCACAAGTTGCATTCTTTATCAAGAAAGCACTTGATGCTAATCCAGCCATTGTGGGGAAGTCTGTGAAAGAGCAGTTTGAAAAGCTCATCCAGGGACCGCTATCTGAGGCAGCAGCAACGGCGACAACCCCGTCATCAATCGTGATGGTGATCGACGCGCTAGACGAGTGTGATCAAGAGGCTGACATCAGGTTGCTGATCAACATTTTCTCACAAGTCAAAACTCTCCGCCACCCTCAGCTCCGGGTATTCTTGACAAGCAGGCCAGAGCTTCCGATTCGACTGGGGTTTAGTGAGGTCCAGGGTTCCTACCAAGACTTAGTTCTACATGAAATCCCAGCGCAAATTGTCGAGCATGATATAGTTGTCTTCTTGAATGACGAGTTTGAGAAGATCCGACACGATTTCAATATGACTGTGGGCGATGAACGGAAGCTGCCACCGGATTGGCCAGGTCGTCCAACCGTACAGAGTCTCGCCCAGATAGCTGTTCCGCTCTTTATCTTTGCAGCGACTGTTTGCCGTTTCATCGGCGATCGGAAACGCGATAGCCCTCCGATACAGTTACGTAAGGTTCTGGACTATAAGAGAAAAGGTCACGTATCGCAGTTGGACCTAACTTACGGGCCGGTTCTACGCTCGTTGATCACTGACGTCTCAGAAAGTGATAAAACGCAGATCATCAATGACTTTAAGGTGATAGTTGGCAGTATAGTCATTCTTGCCAACCCTCTTTCAGTTTGGGCCTTGTCACAGCTGCTTGAGGTCGACCCCGACGTGGTGGATAACAGACTTGACACACTCCATTCGGTTCTCAGTATACCACCGAGACGGAAAGCGCCTGTGCGGCTACTACATTTGTCATTTCGAGACTATCTCATCACACTGGAAGGCGGTTTCCAGGTAGACGAAAGACATACTCACCAAACCTTAGCGAAACACTGCTTGCGCGTCATGCGGGGCGGTTTGCGTGAGAACATATGCGGCCTATCTTTCCCAGGGACGCACAGATCTATGATGAACAGTTCGGAGCTGGAGGAACGCATTCCTCCACACCTCCAATATACTTGCATGCACTGGGTTTTTCATCAGTTGGAGGGTAATCCCAAGCTTAACGATGACAACCAAGTTTATGATTTCTTGACGACACATTTCCTGCATTGGCTGGAAGCGATGAGTTTACTGGGCCGAGTCAAGGAATGTCTCAACTCACTTAGGTCACTGGCAAGATGGTTAGAGGTTTGTCTCCGTGTCTTGAGCTTCAACCCTGCTGACAAGTGTTAGAACCGCGAAGATTCAAGCCTGTCGACTTTTGTAGCTGACGCAGTGCGATTTCTTCAAGCTAATTTTTCCGTGGTTGCCGAAGCACCACTGCAGATTTATTCTTGTCTGATTTTCACACCAAGCAAGAGCGTTGTGAGAAAGACATTTGAAAAAGCTATTCCAAGATGGATAAGCAACCTGCCGAAGGTTCAAGAAAGCTGGGACGCATGCTTATTAACTCTAGAGGGTCATAGCGACGGGGTCAACTCGGTGGTGTTCTCGCATGACTCGAAAAGGGTGGCATCGGCCTCTGGGGAAAAGACGATACGGATCTGGAATGCAGAAACGGGCGAGTGCGAGCGAGTGCTGGAGGGTCATAGCGACGGGGTCAACTCGGTGGTGTTCTCGCATGACTCGAAAAGGGTGGCATCGGCCTCTTGGGACAAGACGGTACGGATCTGGAATGCAGAGACGGGCGGATGCGAGCGAGTACTAGAGGGCCATAGCAACTATGTCATCTCGGTAGTATTCTCGCACGACTCGACAAAGCTGGCATCGTCCTCTGTTGACAAGACGATACGGATATGGAATGCAGAGACCGGCGAATGTGAAGATGTCGTTCCATTCGATAGTTATGCTCATGTCATTTCTTTTACGTCTGATGGGCGTGGCATTGTCACAAATCGTGGTGTATTTACTCTGACAGGCGGCTCACAATCTCGCGCAGGCTCTGCTATGCCGTCCCAATCTTCGGAGGCCCCGATACTTGCCTGTACAGACAGCACCTGGGTCACGGCGGCCGGGAAAGACTTGCTCTGGCTGCCTCCCGAATGCCGCAATGGAGAAGTAGCTGTTTCGGGAAGCATAGTTGTTATAGGTTGCCGATCAGGAAGAGTCGTGTTTTTAGAGATTTCTGTAGCGGATGTAGAGCAGTGGACAGATACATGACCACTGAGATAAGGGTGGAGTGAATTACATTAGACCCTTGGAAGTGGTTTTATCATACAAAGTCAGAGACCATTACAGTAAATATGACCATGCTTATTGGTCATCTGGCTCTTGGCTCTGGCATCTGTTGCTGTAGGATGATTAATTCGTGCTTTCCGTTGCTAGCATAGCGATATGAATGAATATGCTGGAGTAAAAGACGCACTTGTCCTGGACCCACAGCATACAGTAGAGTACAAGAGGAAATAAGTTAATTTTCTTGCGGCCATAAGCGGCCATTTTTGATGACAGTAAGCGACAATAGCAGCCACTACTAGGAGGTGGGGCAAGCCATTACAGTATCGACATAGCGTAGACGCACTGGACCCAGCCACACTAGCCACAGATGATCCGTGCTCAGAAACTTTATGTAGAAAGCTGGGCGGCCTCTGATTTCGGCCGGGACGGTAACCCTATCTTCTTGTAATGCGTGTCATTATTGCATACTGTCATCAAAACTGACCAATTATAGCTCCCAAATGGTAGAAATCATCTCATTACGTGGGGGCGAGTCCAGAATGAGCCCTAGATTTTTGGCTCAACATGACTTTCAAAGAAAGCCCAAATCGAGCGCAAGACCTTGCTCTCCGTGACGTCATTATGGATAAGTAATCGACAACGAAGGTCAATATCTCGCCTTGAATGGGGTCTATTCTGGACGTGGGGGGATGATAACATCTGCCCATTTGAACCCATAATCAGCCTCCATGGAGATTATGGCACGTGCTTGGATATATTCCCGGCATTTCCAGTCATACACACTGTAAAAGTCACATTAGCCACTGCTGTGATCCATGCGCGAAAGCTTATCTTACAGGCGGTCAATAGGCGGACGGGTCCCATCCCAATTTCCGTATTTTGTATAATTTTTCCCGCTATCGGATTACCTCATGCCTTCTTGTTCCACTGCCTCAAGTTGTTTAACGAGTCCCATTTACCAGCTATTTCAACGAACCACTGGCTTGAGGTGAAATAGCTACGACATATCTGAGTTCCAAATTTACTCCAAATTCTACTAGAGCTAGAGCTGTGCCATAATACAGCTTTCTTCCTCCCAGGGTCGAGTACAAGGCTTCTTGTTCATCGATATCCTGCTGGGCTATTTCCCAAAGCTCACTGATGCCTCTTCTGCTTGTGAACAATCGCCCGTTCTCAGTCTCTCGAGCTAGTTGTGCTTCCATGCGATCAGGCTCTGTTTTGTCCTAGTCTAAATAAGCCACCATCTCTTCTTTGGTCCATTCTCTTAGGCTCGTTGATGTTGCGTAGCACCTCCCCATTTGCTTATAATCAAGACACCAGCTGTAGATTGCTTTTGGATATGCTAAAGGCAGGCCCGTTGCTTTTCTATACTGGCGGTTACCTAGTGAGGTTCCCGGTGGCTGGGCCTTATACCAATCATCTCTTGACGTGCCATATCTCTGGTGGATTGCTCGTGCATCATCGTACCTCAGCTGCGTTGTTGAATGTGGAACTGGATCTTGCAAGTGTAAAGGTGATGATACTGACGGTCCGATAGCGGAGAAAACTATACTACATATGGAAACTGGGATAGGACCCGTCCACCTATTGACCACCTATCTTACATTTATTGAATTAGGCAAGCGGCCTCTAATTTCGGCCAAGACTGTACTGTACAGTACCATATAGTATTTCATTTAAGTTTAAAAACCGATAAAAAAATCAGTTTAGGATGGTATACTGTAAATCTTTCAAAGACTGTTGGCCCCCAGTTTTACTGTACAGTAATTTGTACAGTACAAGATATCTGCTTCCTTCTGTTGTCAGACATTACGTGCATTCGGTTCATTGATGTGAATTGGTGTATTCATCTTGTGTTCTGTTGAAAATCTACCCCTTAGAGGTTTTGCCATTTCGGCTGTAATCTTAAAGTATCCCTGCTTGCACGTGAGGCCCCAGCACCTGTTCAACATCTGTCTCCAATATGCTTCAGAATCAAATAAGCCCGTCAATATCAAGGTCAACTCTTGGCCGGCCAATTCGTTAATGGATTTTATAGGGATTTTATGGGCAATATTAAAGACATGGTCATAATAATCAGCGCTCTCATATTGTAGCTAAGTAGCTTGAAAGTAGACTTTTTTTTCTTTCTTCTCGGTCCTTTCTCTCTTTAAAGTATCGAGTCATAAGGCTTGCTTATTTACCTTGCTATGGAAAAGATAATAACTAGTTCAGATACGGGAAGAAAGTCTTGCAGAAGTCGTAAGAATAACCTCAACATCCGAGAAGAATGTAGACAAACACTTGCAGCGCATATCAGTGAATTTTAATCTACGTATACCATCAGAGCAAACTCATCGATCCTGCAGATAATCAGCCTGTCCTATCAATCAACTAAACCAAGTCAGTCTCCACAATACCCAGCGATTTGGTTACTTCTGGGTCTTTCAGAACCAGTTCATTGCAAGACTTCTCTCAAAAAGGCTTAGCAGTCTCAGTATGGCCGCTTGTAGACAGCTGAGCCAAGATATTGGCCATACTTTCAAAGCCATGCCAGCGTCAAAGGCTGTCCAAGATCCAAACTATGACGATGAACCTCTCAGCCGGTCGCCACGGCCCCTATAGCGCCTTATTTTGATTGTGGTGTGACACATACGCAACTGTAAGTAATCACTCGACAGGAGTATTCAGCATGTCTCTGGTACAGGATGGTGCGGGTCCAGCGTCAGTAGTCTATTATTGTAGTTTTAATGGAAATACCCCAAAATGCACTATGGCGCATGCCATATGCACAGACAGAGGCGAAGTCAACTCCCGCCACGTCTCAGTCATAACAGCACCTCGGCGCTTCGGCGTCCGGGCTTCGGAGACCTGTATCGAGACCGACTTACAATGACTTGCTTCTTGTAAGGCACACCCTGAATTATCCCTACACGGTGTCTAAATTCCCTTGTGATCTCTGTCGCTCATTCAAATGCTGTTAGTGAGTGCGAAGGGCAGGGATCGCACTTGCGTCTTTGGCACACTGGGCATGCGCCATAGTGCATTTTGGGGCGCTGTCAATAAAACTACAATAATAAACTACTGACGCTGGACCCGCACCACCCTGTAAACGGAGAGGAAACCAGTACTTTGAGCGTCGAGCTTCAAAACTAAATACCCAACACGGATACGCCATTAAGGAGCTACAGGATTGCTGGATCCAGTTGCAGGGGGCGATTGAACAGAGCGAAAGATACGAATCATTCATCGTGACCGCTTTCTTGAAGATGGATGACATAGAGAGAATGATCGAAAGTCTGCGAGAGGGCTGGTTCAAAGCCTTACGATGGTGTATAGAAGGATATAGCATTGAGGAATCTCAAAACCAGATCGGCTAGCTCACCATGTCTTGAGACATCAAAATAGGAACTACCGGTAGTATAGGGCAACATAGATAGTGAAACTCTCGAGACAGACGCATTATAATACCTCTCTGTAATGTCTCAAATCTGTATTGTAAATTTTGGTGCTTCATTTTCCCTTCAGAAGGAGGCCGGGGAAGACCGAATACTAAGTGTATGCTACGCATATCCCAATCAGTCCTGGCATCAAGAAGGTCAAGAGTTTGGATGATGGGCTCACAAAATCATAGGGAGGACAGCGCTAGCCCAAAATGCATACAATGTTTCTTTAACTAATACAACTACGATAATAAAGCCTCGGCGAATGCCTGATGGTTATCTCAGGACCTAAAGGTGATACTAGATATAAAGTATACCGTAGCTTAGAGTAGCCCTTCGAGTTTCACAACCACCGTACAGCCATTGCACTCAAAACAGTCAGCCACAGCATAACACCGGATGTTTTTACTTTCGCGCTTGCCGAAGAAGTCCCTGTTGGGGTTTCAGTTGCAATTTCGGGAGGAGTCCAGATAGTTCTCGAAAGATTGCTACTGAGCGAAGTAGCTGGTGTGTTGATTTGAGCGTGCGACGGGGCTCCTGTCTGCCACAATGTCGTAATGCTCTTTAGATCAGCCCCAGTCACCATCGGCACATTGACTGCAGGTGTCACAGTGCTTATCGACTGGCCAAGCGGCGAGGGTGTAGGCTGAGGTGTCGTGTCTGGCAAAGGATAGCAATAATATGGCGACGCGACCTGATTCACCGATGTCAGCTTCATCTAGCGTTTACCTGAGACAGTTTGAGATAGTAGACTGTACATCTGTATTACGGAGTACCAAAGATGCGTCGGCTGAGGGCATATTCGCTGTTGCTTATGATGACCGAGAGGACCACGCTACTCGAATGACAGAAGATCGCTTAGATTTCTCTATTATTATAAGTTTGTTCTTTTGCCAATGCGGTCATAATTTGGCTGTTGTTTCCTTGTATGAAGGCTAATAGTAGGCCAAACTGGTCGATTATGACTGTTGAGCGAGCTCGTTTGGTTGAAGTAACCAAGCGGCGTTGAATGGCCGCTTGTTATTCTTTAATTATTTACATCGGCCGCCCGTCTCATGTCAAATGTCTGGGCACAGCTCAATTATCTGGTAATTCATTATGCTGAAAAGGCTAAAAGCATGTTTCTCACTTGCGGCTCACATCACCCTTGCCATAGTTCTAATTGCAGTTGGTACGACACTTCTCAATGATAGCAAGAACGAGAAGGAAGGCATCTTCAAAGTTGAGGTACTGGACGGCCCAATCATTAAAATTGTTCTCGGCTGATGTTTCGTCACGTTTAGTTAGGACAAAATCTCCTTCATCGAGGTCTATCCATCCCCACGGAGAATATACCTTCTCAGGCCACAGAATTTGTTAAAGGGGCCGACGGCGTTGCAAAACAAGCGACTGTTGCTGTCGCTCAAGCCACAAATGTCGTTCAAGATATCCAAAGTAAAGTCACTAGTGCAATCGCGGCGGGAGAAACCCTTTTGAATAAGCTTGTTCCAGAGGCCTTAGCCGTTGGGACCACAACCGGATGTGTGGAATACGGCGACGGCCACTCTGACTGTGTGAGCTTCCCGTTGGGGGACGACAAGACCTTTAACATCATCTCCAATTTGTCCAATGAAGCTGGCTCTCTGGTGAACCAACTACACCGCCTCCCTTCACTAAAAAGCTTATTCATTGCTGGACTCGTTTGCTTCGCTATATCATGCGCTTATGCTGTCGTAAATGCTGTGGTCATGATCTTGCCAATAGCAAGTAATGGATTGCCTTTGAAGAACCTCATATGCATCATTCTAAGTATATGCACGTGTGGCATTTTCACCTGCTTCATGACATTGGTTATTATTATCTGGTTTTCTGGTCGTGGGTTGGCAGAGCTCCCGAAAGCTTCTTTCCATTCCGGTACGGCGTTTTGGGTGTCTATCGTCGCGCTAGTTTCATCTGCTTCTCACTTAGTTTGCGTAGTGCTGGAGAAATTTCTAGGGGCCTAACGAGTCAAGACTGCCTTTTCAACCAGTATGGAGTAGCAACTGACAAGGCCTCATTCTTATTAGGTATATCCTCTGGTGCGTATTAAGCGTTAGTAGGTTGATTTTGGAAGTGCTCGAGTTTAGACTAAAGGTGGCTACTCTAGTGACCTCCGTCTGCATTGTCTGTACACAATGAATGTCTCCGGTTAGTTAAGTTATTGACGCCGAACATGCACTTTAGTGCAAGTTTTGGTAGAAAATGATATGTTCTGAGATAACTGTCAGACAGCATTAATTGAGGAGAAGTAGGTTTCTTGAAGGTTCTTGGAAGGATATGTGTTACCATGTGAATTAATGAGTAAAGCATCATTGGCAGGTTTCATATTACAAGCTGCCTATTTTCGTTGATGCAGTAAGCATGTGCCGGGGTGTCACATGCAAGGGGTCTTCTAAGATTGCACACGGAAATAGTACCGGTAAATCTACCAAGTGCCAGAGGTTTCATAGAACACAACCTGAATACACAAATCTGCATCAATGAACGGAATACACGTACTGTTCGGCGTATGTTTTGCTGAAGATCAGCCGACTGATATATCTCACTGGACGTACTATATGAAAATTAATCAGTATGCGCCGAATTCAAAGAACGCTTCGTCCAGCTGCTTAGTCGTTGGGTCCAAAGCAATCGAATCGGTTTGGCTATAGGATCGAGCGCTGAACCAAGCAATCACTAGTCACTGCCTTACACATCTGATACTGACCGCGCCTTTGTATTACCGAGACAGGCGACAATCCCATAAGTATCAAGAAACGGCTTGTTTCCAGAGACAAGAACGAAAGGGGCAGCAAACAGCTACCTTTTCAAACTAACCATTTGCTTTTCGACAGACGAGACAGACGACAACTTATCCCTGTTCCCTTCGAACGACTGACTAGTCCTAAACTCGCTCAGACGCACGGCGGCCTTTTTCTGCCTCAGGAGCCAATATATAGCATAACCTTCTCGTAGCTGAAATCTAGCAACCTCTACCCACCACTGTCACCAAGGTAATGTAAGCTAGGGGAACGCGATGGCAACTCTCAATACCACAGAATCTTCATGTACCTTTGGCGATTACTTACCCTTGGTGGACCCTCAACTGGCAGAACATCCTGGAGCGCTGGTTCAAGAGGCTTTTGGACAATCTGGTTCACCGAAAGAAGATTTTTCCTTCTCCAAAGCATCTCATGCTGAAAAGAAACTTGAAGAACAAAGAATCCAGATACATATCCTCAAATTAGAGGTAAAGCGACGTGAAGAATTATTGCGAGAGAGAGATTCTACAATCGAAACACAGCGTTTCCACATTGGCGACTTATATGGCAATGTATGCCGGTTGACGAACGAGAAACGAGAGCTCGAGACCACCATCGCGAGCCTCCGAAACCAGTTCAAAGATTTCGAAAAGAATGATTGGCAATTATACAGCGGTGTGGGGAAAAAAAGGAAATTTATCCACGACGCCAACTAAGTTCAACAGCCCTCAATCCTGTGAGGGGTGAGAGATGGTCATTCTATCGTAGAAGCTGAGGATTGAAATAGCTGTTTCTTGTATACAGGTTTCTTAGCCAAAATTATGTAATTGTGTTCTTCAGGACCTAGTAGAATCGTCCGATCGAATTTGTAACCTAAGTTCTTGATGGACAAAGAAGAAAAAGGACAGAATAAAGGGAAGAAATTACGGTGAAACTTCTCAGAGAACACAACTATCTATACAGGACCTCTTGATCAACCAGAATTTGTTTGAAAGCGAGATATTTGCCGACACGAGACCATCATTGGCCTTGCACGCCAGCTTGTAGAACCACAAATATTACAGGCTGTGGATGCCTCCCACCAGCGGAACATAACGTAGTGTAATAGCAGACTGATAATAAACCAATACTTGGTAGTCGGATGGGTTGAGTCATATCCATAGTCCGATATCTGGACTTTTCTTTGAAGAACGTTGAAGAACAGCCGATAAGGATGATCTGAAAGACACCTTGAACCTTCTATATGATCAAAGCTTCTCTAAAGAAGTCGGTTTTATTTACATGGAAACAGCGACTTTCATGTCTCGATAGTTGGAGATTGTTATTGAGTTTTCTTCTGCGTTTGATCCATGGTTTTCTGCTCGGAGGATATTCCTCTTTGTCCCAGAACTTCCTGAGAGTATCCAGTGCTAATACTACATCTCTTGCAATAGTAGAGCCCCTCTCCTATCCGGACCGCAGGCAGGTCGTCCGTAGACATTACCTCTATGAGAATGGCACAGAGAAAACATCGTATAGCCACCAGACTTGCTTGGGGCTTCGCCATTTCAGGACGTTGTGGTTGTATCTAGGTTGGAGTCACCACCGTTTTAAGAGGTTGCTAAAATGAAAATTTTGTAATGAAGACACAGAATCCAAGTTTAAGAGGCGCAGGCAACAAGTCAACAAGTGTGTTTGCAAAGTCGATATATAACCACCATCGAAATAATTACGGCCGTCCATTAGAGTCCATACTACAAAACGGTTGAAACAGTTGACAATCATTTCCTCAAGAAGCTGGTGAAAATTATCTCCAATATTTACATTATGAAAAGGCTGAAGAAACATGCCTTCGCACTCGGCGGTTTCTGTCCGCAATGTCTTCCAAGAAGCGTACGCCCTATATTGGCTGGAAGTTTACTTAAATACTCACGAGTTACATAGCTTTATTACGTTCATATTCCCCGGACTATTACCATCTTCTGTGTGAATAGCCATATTGATCAATGTCTGAAGCGAAAACTCATGATAAGGAAGCTAGCTCAGCGCTGTCCGAAAAGAACAATTTCTTTTCTGTAATCTGTGGATTGGTCAACCTATCGAGTCGGTTATCTGCAAGTACGGCCTCACTTGTCGACACATCTGCGCTTTCTTCTCACAGCCCTATAGATTTGACTGACACAACGAGCCTAGTTTGTAGCACTCTAACGCGATGGTGTGATCTCAGTTCTAGTTGGCCACTCATGGGGAAAATCCCCTTAGTAGGGCTCAGGCCGCTGTTGGCGTACCTTTGGCCCTCCACCACTGGATTCAGACACCCAAAGCATGGCTTCTTTGGACTTGTCCTGACATGGTGGATATGGCGTTATAGTATCGCATGGATCCTTACTCGAGCCATATTGTACATTTGTTGTCAACCTAATAAAAACCACATATGCTAACACCAACCAGACTTCTTCTTCTACTGTACTTCGTGCGATGCGGGGTCGAAGCACAATCACTGAAGACGAAATATACCATCCTCATTCTTGGAGCAGGTGTTATCGGATTGACCGTCGTGAACTCTTCTGTACTACTGGGATCGCTCGGCTGGGTCGTAGGCTGCGGTGCACTTGCTCGTGTTTATGTAGCTTCCTCTCGTATACCTTCGTGTGGTAAGGCGGAGGCACCACAGCTGTAAGAGGACGAGCACAAGATTCGTCATTGCACCTCTCTTGGCAGTCCATCAACGACGGTTTTGCCGAGGTTCATTTACTCCTTGTTCTTTTACTCTCTTATCATTGTTTGAGGAACGGAACAAAAGAAAGATCTGGAATGGGGATCATAAATTAGATTGATATAACAATACATTATTGAGCACTTGAAGCTTCCTCTTCAATAACATACTCCCGAAGCACACATCTGTACCCAGAAATTTCTACTCTGCACCTTTGGGCAACGGGCTTCATGTGGCATCACGTCCTTCATCAATAAATCGGTATTAATATGGGTGAGAACACACGACCAGGGGAAGGACTCAGGAGGTTTACGGCGATCAAAGTCTCTGAAAGTATCCCTTCAGAACAATCAATAGCCATTCCAAACACGCCGGATACCTATGTGGGAACATAAACGTAATTATTGATACTCCGCAGCTAGTATTCATGGACTAACTTACTCATACTCAAGCATAAATTCGTTTTAGTACCTGTAAGAAATATGTTCAATCATACTCGGCTCTTTCATGTTTAAAGGGAAATCGAGGACAACGTTAATGAGTGCGTTCAAGCGCAAGAACCGTCCTTAGCCGAACTGATGTTGACGGCCCGGGTAATGACGATTCATCGGTCCTTTATCACAACACCTTCGTACACCCTCACCGGCCGCGGTGCGCAAGTACTCAATATATAGTTCCTGTCATACTAGAGTCTTCGCTCATGCTGCCTGTTAGAGAGTTACTCTCGGCGTCAGACCTGCCAACGCGAAAGTAGGTTCTTAGTCTTACTCCTCTTTGCCCAGCATTGATTGTGTTTGGAAGCCATCTGGCTGGCCAATAGCCCGAACGGCTCTAGGGTAAGCAAGCGACTGTGGCAAGCCATTTGCGAATTTTCTTTCCATTGACCCTTTTTTGAGTTTGGCAGCGTAGTCTACAATATGCCTATGTTGAGATGATTACATAAAGGATTGAATCGCTTGTATCCGCTCCATAATGAGCGAGGATTGACCTTTTCAGCCGCAGTTAATACCATGTGCCAATATAGATCTAAGTAGATGCTTTTTCAAAACGTTTTAGCGTTTGACAAAGAGCTGGCCGCATGCTTGCCTGTGAACAAAGTTCGTCGAGAAACAGCCATTAGAATGCTCTGGGAACAGGTTCCAGGCCTGGCCTACGGCCAATACTGCGGTACAGAATCTTCGAAGGTTCGGCCGTCCAATCGACGTGCGCTCAGCGTCGAAAGGCCAAATACGGCCCTCCGCCTTTCGCGTTCAGCTCTTCGTGATCCACACTTGGATAGAGTATTAATTATATTCATTACTCGCACGATCAATGGAATATGCTTATCGCAATCCGTAAAGTGCTGCGTGAGAAGCGATTCTGTAAGCCGACTCTCATACAGAAAGAGAATCGATCAAATTGAACATTAGCCTTTTGGCTATGAGAGTGGCAGTGATTGGGGGAGGTCCGTCAGGGCTTGTCACCTTGAAGTACCTGATCCAGGCATCTGCGAGCATATCCTGCGAGCCTGTCGAAGCAATTCTATTTGAATATCAAATGCAAGTTGGAGGCACATTTGCTGCACGATCATACGAAGACGCCGAGGTGAGTGCTGGGATGGGCGAAACTATGGACCAAGCCACTGATACTCACTGCAGCTCGTGTCCTCCAAACAACTCACCACATTCTCCGACCTCAGACATTCCGAGCATGGTGACTTTCTCACCACTGAGCAGTATGTGCAGTATCTTCAAGCTTACTGCACGCATTTCAAATTGTGGCCTCATATGCGACTCAACACACGAGTTGTATCTGTCACCCGAGGAGTCGATGGGAGCCACATCATCACGTACAAAACAAACGAGGCCCGGTTTCCATGTGAATGGAGATGTGATGCGGTCGCTGTTTGTTCGGGTTTGCATGTGACACCCAACATCCCCAACATAAAGGGAATGGAAAATGTTCCATTGGCTTTTCATTCTTCCGGCTTCAAGTCAAGAAAGCAGTTCGGCACCGACAAAACCATCATGGTAGTTGGAAGTGGAGAGACTGGGGCAGATATCGCATATCTAGCGGCAACATCGCCTACCAAAAGAGTCTTACTCTGCCATAGAGATGGCGTGCATTTCGCTCCAAAGGCATGTACTGTAGCACTCCTTGAAATATCTCGTTCCTCAAAGGCTCCTCTTTCGTCCTATCTATTGACAATATGATCAGAGAAACCCGGGTCCAGTGTTGTTTCCAATTCTTGGGAGGAAATCGGACCTCAAAGAGCCAGGCATACCAATTGACGTGAGCCGGGCAAACATGTTCGATACCACATATGTTCACCCACTCCTTCGCAATTCCATGGTGCTATGGCACTACTATCATTGGTACATCAAGTTCATCCTTTGGTTGTCGTCTGGAACCACAGCGGGAATGGACCAGTGGATCGGAAGGATCAGTCCGGAACGCCATCATCCGTCCAAGAGTAACATACCTCCACGATCGTACTCCCACCGCAGTGCTGACCACTCCCTTAGTATTCTTCAACAAATCTATGAAAGTCTGTCCCTACATCAGCCTTCCGTACCGTCCAAGTATGCCAGGCCCACGCCTCTGGCTATACGCCCTGCGATCTGCCATCGTGCAAACTCCGGTTCTAGACACCAATGGGACAAAAGTGGACTTGGCCCCATGGCCGAAGGAGATAGGTCAGGATGGGACTGTTTATTTCTTCGATAATCAGCAGCCCGAGTTCAGCCGGTTGAAAGGAGAGGCAATCAAACCAGATATCGTCATTCTCGCTACTGGCTATAAACAAGATTTTCCGTTCCTTGAGTCTACACGAACAAAACCTACCAGAGCTTACGGAACGGCAAACCAGGCCAATATCCGCGGTATCTGGCGACGTGATGAGCCAACCGTCGGATTTATTGGATTTGTGAGACCATCACTTGGCGCCATCCCGCCTCTGGCAGAAATGCAGGCTCAGCTTTGGATTCTGAATATATTAGCTCCAGAGAAGATACCGCATCCTCTGCGAGCTACCGATGAAGAACACTACCGCTTAAAGCTTCCTCCAGACTCTCGTATAGAATACGGTGTCGACCATGAAAGCTATGTATATCAGTTGGCTTTGGACATGAACTCGGCAATAGGGCTCTGGGACGTCTTGGCCATTGCGCAGAAGAAAGACGTTCGTGATGGGTGGCGTCTGCTTGTTGTCTGGGCTTTTGGCGCACACTTCAACACCAAGTTTCGTCTCCTGGGACCCTGGCAGTGGAGTGGTGCTGCAGACATGCTTATATCGGAGGAGTTCTGGCAAACAATCACGAGAAGGCCGTTGTTCTTTGGTAAGAGCGCCTGCTAGATGACACTGAGTCCAATTCTCGCTAACATAATAGGACATTTCCTCGTATCGCTTCTCCCGATGATGATTTTCGGCCCACTTAGCTTGGTTGCTTTGCTTTGGGCTACTGTTTTGGGCAGCATAGGCTGCATTCAAGATAGCCAGGAAAGGGAAACATGATATAATGCCAAATGGCGTTAGCCTTGAAGTTATAACTCGAAATCATGGACATCCAAGCTTCTAGGTCCAGGATTCAACCAGTTCGGCTTTACCAAAAGTCAGACAAGATACACCGAGTCTGACAATACGTTAATAAGGACTATAGACGAGCGTTATGGCGGTTTAAGTTACAGATATATCATTGTTCTTTTTATTTCTAAATATAAAAGGTAAAAGATAAAAGACCAGAAGGATGGGTACAGATATAATTGATGAATGCCGTTCCAGCTACAGCTACTATAATGTTCTAATGCTCACGGCAGCCTTTCGAATAACGATACAACAAGTGACGAAGGAAAACTCATGTCCGTAGCGCCCTCTCAGGCTGGCTGCCAGAGTTTGTTCGGCATCAGTGAACTGTACCACATGCATCCCTGTTCATATCTCACGAAAGAAGCGGCACAGTTTGTCCTTGTCGCATCACCTAAAGAATTATCGCATACCCTCTCAAGATTTTATCATGCATTTAGACGCGATTCCGAAGAATCTCGAAACCTCTAACTAGTAATCAAGGAATTCCATAAGTGGGCAAGCAAAGCACAACAAATCTTCGATGACTCAACAAATAGAGCGGTTCTACTGTTTCTGCTTGTGATTTCATATGGGATGGTTGAATTTTATGTAAGCAAAGTGGTCCAAAAGATAATTCACTCTTCATGTCAGATATATTTGCATTTCTGTGAGGCGCTTGTTGTATATTGTCCGCGATTTGTTGAGTTGCTTTCCATGTTTCTGGACACAATTTTCCTCCAAGGGCACTATAGCTTTCGGTTCTGGTGCAAATATTTGATCTTTCCTCCCCCTTCGAAAAGGCCATACTATACTCCATAAGAGAAGCTCAGAAGAAGGAAAACTGTTAAACACATTTAAGTTTCAAGCCTCTCCTTCACCCATGCTCAAAAGCCTGCCTATAGTTCGCCTTCTGGATCGTGGCCTGTTCTTGAAACCACGCTTTTACATCGTCCGATTCGAGTTGCCAGCTCTTCCCACATATTCTTGACACAAGCTGTTGACATTTGGTGCTATAGAACTCTTCAGCCACGCATTGAAAGGCTATACGATAGAGGATGAATGCATTTGCTGGGCGCTTGTTCTTGCCACTCTGGGCCACGAGATGCCTTTGCTCCAATGTCCGCTGCACGTGCCGGTCTACTCTAAACTGGGCCTCTTCTAATGAACCGTAACTGCTGAGGACAACTGAGTTCTCCGTTATATCGTCAGGTTGCTCAACTGGATCTGGCGTATCCGGAAACAACACCCAATCTCTTTCGAACCATCCATCAAAGGCGTGATCAGCCTGAGCTGAGGTCGGGTGCCAGCTATCTTGAAGAATCCCAGGCTGCGATGCAGATGGAAGGGAATGACCCAGCGATAGATTTTGGCAGAAGCCTCCTCCTCTTTGGATAGATTGTGGCAAGAGATATTCGTTCTTACATTCCGAGTCATTGGGAAGGGCTGAATACAACAGAAGGTCCTGGTCGGCAACTAGATTCATGACGGACCCACAGGCTTAAGGATCGCAAAAGCTTGGAGCAGAGGGAGTATCTTGTGGAAAGGATTGGATTCGATCAATAAGGGCAATCATGCAAGTTATGGGGGTGAGAAGTCCTAGGCGGTCTTTCACTAGCCTTTGGTCTCGAGTAACTAAGAATGCCATCCAGTACGGTCGATCATATGAATGCGTTTGCGGCCTAAGTAATTTTTTGAATCATGGCATACTGTATTCGGATATTTGCACGTCCTCAAAATGGATATTGGCTGTTCCCGTCCGTACGTCCAACAGACAGCCACAAACGACAGGCAGAGCTTGGCGAGGTCCATTTTGACCCCTATCATCATTTTCGCCGATCGTCGCAACACGGACTTTCTGACAAAGGCCAGCAAAAAGGTGCATAGACATCTACGAACTCAAAGCTATGGCGATACTAGGTCAGCCGAGTTACTTTTTTCTCGTTTCTTAGACCTCCCATGCATCGTCCGGACTTCACTCACCCCTTCTGATATCTCGCGATGAGAAATCAGCCTTGAGCCGAATGAGAACAAGGTGCCAGAGCTTCTATTGAACCGTAGTGCCTAGTTTCTCATCAGTGGCGGACCATATGGGAGGTTCTTCGAATCTTGAGGTGAGTTCACTTCCTGAGAAGAGCTGCGCAGTCGTACAGAGGGACCTGAACGGAGAAAGTCGCAGTTCCACGTACATGATTCATTCAAACTCCATTTGTCAGTTGAATCTTTAGAGATCTGCAGTTGATATTGATCCTATGTGATTACTCACATGGCAGAAACTGGGTAACCTAATAATACAGATACAGAAATTAGTCCTGGCCCCGAAAACCTCTGGACAATCGGCGAACTGAATCCGTCTGCCTTTCTAATCAGACGTGCAATCGCGAGTCTTCCGCCATCATCTGACCTCTGCAGGTGTTCACCAAAATCAACTTTGGTGGCCCTACAAAGAGTGGTTTCTAGAGGCTTTGCCAACGATCGCTACTCGCAAGGCCGGGGCAGTGTTATTAATGTTGACCGTTTCGCCCCGTCCAATTACCGTGATTGGCAACCTTTGCAAAGCCATCCAGAGCATCTCAGCGTACCTTCCGATTATGGGATGAGCCAAAGTGTACAGACTCCTCCAGATAGGAACTGCTGCTATAGTCCGCTCTTCTGAATCCAGAACCGTCAGATGAACCAGAAGTATACGATAGAGGAGGGTGACTTCACCATCTACACTTTTCTCGACAAGAAGAAGAGATGGGAGCACATACTCTAAGATTCACCGCGGAAACGCAATATACCCCGCATAAAAACTACGTCTCAACCACTCAGCGCTGAGGGTCATGCACTTGTCTTCATTGACGTTTCAAGCAGCTAGATGGACATCGGTAAGCACGTCCTACTTTACAGGAGCACTGAGGACCACCCCGACCCGCCCGCAGGAGCTTTCTGCCACCAAATTCACGGAATTGGCACTCCCGATGCTGAAGTTGACGCAAAAATATTCTCGCGTACCCAGTCTTACAAACTTCTTAAAGCCCCAGCCTCTGGACAGTCTCGGGAAATGCCTGCTTTCCTTTCGTCGAACATTGAGTCGACGTGTATTTCCAACAATGGGCTCGTCTTCCCTAGTTCTACATGAACCCACGTTTCTCGATGCCACCAACAGGCTGTCGAGCGTCTTTGGAGCTTACCCGGAACCTGGTGGATGTCAGGGTCTAGTGAGTGGATATGGCCAATCAGAGTCATGATACAGACCTTACGTTAGTTTGCTACCCCCGACAATGCCTTCGGAATGACTAAAGGGAAGGTAGCTTCTTAGCCCTCATGATCCTCGCCCCACCGCATCAAACCGCGTTGGTGCTAGTCTGTTTACCTCGATGCGTGCGATTCCTTGCCGATCGACGCCTAACCCGATGGAATCCAACGACATTATGCTTCTTCTCCACCCTCCGCCTTTGCTCTTCTCCGCCCACCGAGAAATCTGGCAAGTCAATTCGAGCTGACGACGCGGGTGGCTTCACCAGACCACCCTACCGTTGCAGATCTTCCGCGAGCAGTATGAAGGAACAAATGATATGTTTTAGACGAGTCCTTGTCCCGGCAAGGCTCGAAGGGCCGAAAGAGCTGGATCAAGCGCCATGGATTTTTTCTCGTTGAGATCGACACTAACGACAGCCCGTTGATTCCTTACGGGGCCTATCGTTTGTGCGACGCGAAGGGGGTCAGCCCGAGTTCTTCGCCGCTGCTGCTGCGAGTTCGGCAGCTGACCACCCCCGCTAGTATGTGAATGTGACGTCGCAAGCTTGAGCACCATTGACCAACGTAGATTCCACAGGATCTTCGAGAGCATTCAAGGCGCTGGTACAGACCCGTCAACCAATGGATTTGAACGGCCCAAGTGACGGCTCTTGCAGTACAGCGCCGCTTGCTAGAGTCAAGATGATCTGAGAACTGAGCCTGGGACTTCTGATCAACGCCAATGTTCTTTTTCTTTCTTTAGCGATACATTCTTTCAGCAACTCGCGTGCCAACTCGACCCCCACCTACCTGACCAGATCCCAAGGAGCCGGCAATCGATGGGCCGTTTGCTGGATGTCATGTACGAGTCTTGGAAGGATGAGATCAAGCAGGAGCTCTCAGATGCCCTTACCAGAATCCATCTAGGGTTCGACCTATAGATATAAACCAATCGGCACGCTGTCATGGCAGCCACAGCTCATTTTCTTGACCTCCAGGGCAAGCACCAGTGAGCCTACTGGGACTCCGTTGCCAGCTCGGATGTCACAGCGGAGGAAATCTCGCAGTGACTCTTGGGCATATATTGAACCTGGTTGCTCGTGCTTTCCTTTACAGCAAAGATTTCAAGGCTTTCAAGGCCGAATAGCAAGTCTTCGGCCTTCTCGGCCGGCGCGAGGATGACCTACGACGCTGGAGAAAGAAATGGCCGGTGGGAAAGATCCACAATGTTGCCCACTTCATCAGATCTTCCTCTCAGAGGTGTGAGTTCTTTGAGGGGATCTCACGCGAGAACGACGAAGCACAAGGATATCTCCTGGCGAGTGAGTTTACAGCAGAGCTAGAAGTCGTTATGAACAACGACACGAGATGGAACTCCACTTATCTCATAATCTCTCGAGCGTTCCTCGAGGAAGGAGACATCAGGTGTCCTTAGTCCATCCAGAGGTGGAGAAATGGCTACCGGAGGCCGACATGCTGAAGGGAGATGACTGGAGACTTTTGGCAGAAATTAAACATACTCTTGAGCCATTCTTCCTGCAAACTATGAGAACGCAAGGCTGGGCAGCGAAGGAGGTAATGGACGGCCTTGGGAGGTGATGATAGGCATGAAATACTTGCTGGATCATCTTGAGGATCGGAAGTTGTTCTACCATGCTGTTCCAGACGAGGCAACCAGAGAGAATACTAACTCATAGGTCGAGCTAGGTCAATGGCGACCAGACCGAAACCGGCAGACTCCTGCTAGATTTAGGGATTGCAAGATGGACATACATCCGCGAAAGCCAATGCAAAGCTCCTTGCCAGGTCGTGGCTCGGGGCAATGTGATGATGGATCAGGCAAGCCATCAGGATCATCGGCAGTTGACGACATGGGAAAGGATCACCGACGCTATCAGAGACTCTCTATCATCATCACCTAGCAGAAACTTAATGAATACTATACCAATCTTGGAGAGTAACCGTTGTTTGCCGCATCCACCATTCTCCATCCATCACTGGGCAAGAGCTATCTGGAGGTGAATCGGGCATTCGAAGAACAGCTTGTCTGGGCGAGGGACGCCAAACATGGACTATCTGACTACCTGGACCGCTGGTACCGCTGCAACCGGTCGGTGGATGAGCAGCGAGGGGCAATTGTTGAGACTACGGCATCCCCAAGAGTGCCGCAGAGCACCTGGGTAAACAGTATGCTCAAGCAGTGGGCGAAGAGCAGGACAGCGAAGACTACGGCAACGAGAAGTGAGCTTGAGAGGTATCTGCGACTAGAGCCGCAAGAGACTGAGGATCCAATCGAGTGGTGGATGGCTCATCAGGGACAATTTCCGATGGCCAGCCAGTTAGCTCTCGGTATACTCGCGATACCGGCGATGGCAAGCAATTGCGAGAGGTCGTTCAGCCTCGCCCAAGTTAACGGCGACGTCGCAAAGGGCTTTCGATGACGACAGAGACATTGGAGAAGTTCTTATGCCTGGAGAATTGGGTCAGACATGGTGCGGTGAAGCTGGGGGCAACAGCAAGTTGGGGAACGAGGTCTAGTGGAAGATTGTGCATAGTACCATGAAGAGCATAGAGAGTACGATTCGAAATATCTGAAATACTTGAGGAAATATTTCAAACAACAAATCTAGCATTGAGGGTTGCCAAATATCTCAAATATGACTCCGGATCTAACTTTATTTTCTATTTGAGGGCAGTGTTGGTGCCAAATACGATGTTTTGTTACCCAACTCTCCATCCACTTTCTCCACTTTTGCTGGCTGAAGCGGGCTAGCCATTTGGGGAACCCAATTCACATGACTCGAAGTGGATGCGGACTAAATGTCTCCACACCTCCGGGCGTAGATTGTTCTTCAAAATAACGCTGACATGTGCCTGTTGCAAGTCCACCAGAGAGAATTGCACTCTCTCAGTATGCCAGGCAGCCATAAAAACACCAGGTACGGCTCAAACTCTTCCCTATAATTGAGATATCTGCACCACATGGCCTACAACACAAGCCATCCTCTTGTACTGACATCCTGTCGTAGCGATCTGGCCGACGACCGAGCGTCGCGAAAACTCCAAGACTTTTACTTGTATTATGGTCGCTGGTACGGAAAGAATGGAAATCTACCCAGGGAGAAGTACATATTCCCAATCGACAAAGTTAGTGCAAGTACGCCCATCTTGCCTTCGATAAACCTAACCTCGTTCGCGCAAAGGAAGAGCTGGCTCGCCTAGACATTTTGCACAAGTTCTTCTTCGTAGTTCGCAAGAACAATCTGTTCTCGGCTTCGTTGGACGTGGAGCAGCCATTGCGGGTCCTCGACCTCGGCACAGGCACGGGAATCTGGGCCATAGAACTCTCTGAGTGAGTCCATCAAGATGTAGACAACTTGGCCCTCAATCTTACAAACTGCTATAGAAAATATCCCCATATGCACGTACAGGGTCTCGACTTCAATATGATACAGCCTAAGATGTAAGTGCAACCAAGAGATATCAGTTTCGCTGACTCATATCGCCAAGGATTCCACGGACTATGACACCTCCGAAACCATTCGACCTTGAGGGTTCCTGGGAGACGGTTGACCTGGACTGGGACTTCATGCATGTCCGAACACTCTTCGGCAGTATTCAAAACTGGCCAGATCTGTACAAAAAGATGATCGTGTTGGTTGCATCCGCCATTAGTCCCTGCTCGCAAACCTTGCTAACCCCTTAGTAAGGCACCTGAAGCCTGGGTACGGCTACATGGAGCAAGTTGAAATCGACTGGGCCCCTCAATGCGACGACGATTCTCTTCCGACCGACAGTGCTCTAAGTCAATGGGCCTCAAAACTTCTCGACGCAATGGATCAGTACGGCCGCCCAATGAGAGTAAACCCCGAGAAAACGCGACAGCAGCTTGCATTGGCTGGCTTCGTAGACATCAGTGAAACAGTCATCAGAGCGTGTTACAATCCTTGGCCCGAGGACGCCACGGAGAAAGAGGCAGCGAGATGGTTCAATATGGGGCTCTCTAGCGGTCTCACAGCTCTATCGTGCGCACCTATGGTAAGAATGCTTGGCATGTCCAAAGAAGAGGTGGAAGGTCTTTGCGAAAGAGTTAACAAAGAGATATGTATGCGGAGCTACCATGCATATTGCAGAATGTAAGCCTTACTATACCTGCGGCAGGCGGGCAGTCACTGACGACCGATGAAGATATATTTGGACGGCAAGGAAACCCGGGACCGCCCTCTAGAAGCTCCTCAATTTTTTCGAGTTGACATACACACACACACATATACACACTAATCTATTACGCCCAGTAGGCCAATGCCCAAAGGGCTCTGAAGCTAAAGATACATACATTTCGTTAGTTATCGCCTTGCTCTCGTCGAGCTCACAATTCTCGCCTTGTTTCTTCCAGTCTAGTCATCACTCTTCCTGATCCTCGTGTTAGCAGTAGCAAGTCGACTTGAAGTCCAGTTCCTCCAAGTGTTCAGTTTCCTATGTTGGGCGGCTGAAGCAATGCCTCCTTTCGGTTTCTCGAGGAATAGCTGTTGTTAAATGAGTTTAGAATCAATACAATACAAAACGATTTATTACGCCCAGCGTCTTATTTTGGCCGATAGGGACCTAGCCACTAATGCTTACATACACATACATTGCCTCATTTTTCGTCCTCGTCGCCTCAAGCCCACGCTGTACCTTGCATCATTCAGATTGAAATCCATGTATTGGAGTTCATACTGAATCTGGTCCTCGATTGCGCTTTTCTTCCTGCTCCGTTGCCCCCTCTGTTTTCCCGTGATCTAGTAGCGTTGCCACCGGACTAGCGTGAAGACGATTCTGCAAGTGTCTAATGTCCTATCTACGGCAACGGAAACGATATCCGCATTCACGGCACGGGTTGTTTGGTATAAGGTGAATGGTTATCAAGGGTGAGTAGGTATACTTTTACGATCTGGCTTCGATATCGTGTGTCGAGTTGAGCTGTAGCTATCGCAAATTGTATGGCTGCGTAGAACGCTTGCATATTTAGCATTCATTTCGCGTCATCTGATAGTTGTTTTCCTCCCAGGTAGAAGAAAAGGTATAGCCTCAGTGTCTCAGAGCACTGCAGCATTTCAGATCCGTGCGTTGACCATGTTCTGCATTGTAAGAGAGAATGCTCGACTGTTACTCTCGTTTGTCCACATGCGCATTGCTGCGAGGTGGATACAAAGTATCCATAAGAGGTACCCCTTCAATCTGGCCAAGGATGTCCTAGGATGTGCTAGCACGCTGGCTTCTCTTCGTGATGAGCCATCGTAGAGCAGCCAAGTGTACTTGCCTGGGAGTGCGGCATTGACCTTCTTCGAAAACTTCCCGATATTATCGCGCCGGCTTCCACAGGAATCCGAAAATCTGGGACAAGCTTTTCAGTAACGCCTCGATACTTGGAATAGTTATCGAGCAACTGGAACCTTCAACTCCATATATATTACGCATGTTGAAATCAGATACCGTAGAAGAGAAGTAGATAGCGTAGCTGACACCCATATTGGAGTACATAAACTGAGCGGTTCCCAATACGGTCAAGGTCGTCGTATTTACAAGTTAAATGGTAGAGGCAACAGAGAGTGTTAAAAGGCGATGCTGGGGCGCTGCAATTTCTAGAACTTGCAAGCCGGCGACTCAAGATCCAGGATTGCGGAGTTTCTTAAGAATCGGGCGATTGGGATCACGACGATAGGCCTATGCAGGAACATTAGTGATGAATGCGACTATGACTATTATTACTCGAACTGAATTGCATTCGTTTCCCTAAAATCCTGGAAACATTGGCAGATATCTGGTGCGGTTGAGGTGTGGAGGGCAACATCCACCCGATGTAATTAAGAAAGATGGGAATAATACCGTGCAGCCTCGCATGGTTGCCTAACTTTTGGGTTGTCAAGTTAGTGAGGGAACAGAGTCGCGTCAGGCGATAAGTGGAAATCCAGCCTCGATGGGACAACTGTGCCAGTGGAACAACTGCGCCAAAAGAGACAGGAGTAACGTTAATGAACGGAGGGGGTGTGGGGTCATGGTGTCGGCCGAGGCGGGATGCTCCACAAACAAATATAGTTTTTGATTCGGTGGAGGAAACAGTCGTTCAGGTGCGCGCTTCTCTTGGACCCTGGTAGATCATCAGTGCCACGCGATATAGCAAGGATGTGACCCGTTAGGTGTAGCACTTCGCCGTCCTCACTGTCCACCCAGAGAATTCTACGCGCAGCATCCTCACGGTACGAAAACTTCAATCTTCACTCTCCGACAGAGGCTGAGGTACCAAACGCGCAAAACAACTGGGCTATACTGTCGTCTAAAACAAAGTCAACATAATAAAATATTAGCAACCTCGTCTTCCAAACGGAAAGGATGATGCAGAAACCCCTAAGCGAAGAAAGGAGGGTGAGAGGGTCAATGCAGGGGACGGAACGGCTGCCGGAACTTGAAGCTCGTAGGACATGGATCATGGAACACTAGTTAAGCTCGTTGTGATTACTGACCAACGAGGATCGCTCCGCTCCCCGAAGACTTTGTTCTGTTCAATGAGAGGCCGACTGACTGGGCTTGTCTCCCTCTTAATCCTCGAGACCACGGTCTTGGCCGACATATAAATGCCCTACTGGCCTGCAACAATTCTCTGCAGATGAGGCAGACAAGACATCTTTCTCATCTACTTGTCAGTGTCTTTCTTCATTAGGTTGCAAAAATGTCCTGGTCGTCACCTAGTATCTCTCTCTTGGTCACTCTCATTCTTACCTATACTTCATGTCTGATCTCTTTGGCGCGGCTTATCTACTGGCGACTGAACAAGACATGCAAGCCCAAAGCACTGAGCGCGTTCTCATGTTACAGGGAACGACACCCTAAGCGGTATTTTTGGCGGATATTTCTATTCGTGTCCACTACATCCGCAACGACGTCAGCCCTTGCAGTTTTAACGTTCGTTCATGGCGAGCCTTACACCACGATACTCGCGGCTTGGATCATATCTACTAATTTGTTTCATGAGGTGTGCCAACTGTGGTCAAAAGGCCAAGATCCATGGCTAACAACGCATCTAGGCCATGATATCGTCCTTCGCTTGGCAACCAAGTTTGCGCATCTTCAACCCCTGGCACATTTGGTCGGGTTTTGGTATTGCTTGGGTTTTGCTCCAGCTTGGGGTTATATTCCAGCTGCTTACAATCTCAAGCCACGGCCTCGTACTTGCGAAGTTGTCGGCCAGCGGATACCATCTTTATTTTATCTGGGAATGGATAAGCGTGGTTGCAGAGAGGAGCCAGCCTATGTCGGAAAGAAAGCCTGGTCTGATGGAGAAGGCGTATCTTATGGCACGTATTGTACTGACATTGGCGGCCTTCGTCTTCTTGCTTTCGTCGTCCACCGACCATGGGCTTTTGGTGAGTTACAAACCACAGCAGCAGTGAGGAGCCATCGCTAACACATAAGGCTACTGCCTCAACTTTTGCCGCTTATGATGTATTTCAGAGCGCGTCACTGGTCCCTATTGAGTTTCATCGAAGTCCCGAGGTAGAACTCAAACTGCAGCCGCAGCGGCAGTTGCCAACTTCACAATGGCGCCTCAACGAAGACGAAGACACCCGCGATTATCCATTTTGTATGCCTAGTCAAGAAACGCTGGATCCTGTGTAATTGGGTGACAACTTTACAATACCTCACTCTTTTGCATACGATCGATATGTTGAGTTGCAGTAAGCATCGACGACTCTCTTCTTTTACCGACCTACGCCTATAATTGTATCGGTTAAGTCGGCAAAGTTTGTCCAAGCAGTTGGCGACTTATGAATAGTCAAGCCCTCCTATCCCGTTTTGTCCGCTCATGCCCACTCTAGAGAAGGACGCGTAAGGGATGGCGGATAGCTTATTGTGGGGAATGTGATTCGGATGCGTGGCATAAAGTCGGCCGCAAATTGTGCTCAGATAGTGACTCTCTACGACCGGTGATGCTCACCACGTCAACCAGGCAAGGGATGAGGTGAAAGGCCGGGCGGCAGGAAGCAAATATTCGAGCCCAGATAACGCGAGCATCAACAGGTTTAGTGTCCTGCAATCCAAGTGCTTGTTCCTGCCGCAGTACACGCGGGGACAAGAGCAGATTGGCCAGGTCTGGGTGCACGGTGCCAATGCACGGAACTGGGCTAGATCAAATCCAAGTAGAGTTCTACATACTCCACCACAAGTCATTATTGTTACATGCTCAAGGCAAGTTAAATCAGCTTCCACGTCTTGACGTCCATCTCACCAACAATAACATCCCACACACGCTGCAGCATCGTCTAAAACTTGTCTTTAGGCAGCCCGCACACCACATACTGCATAAAGGTCCGTTGTCCAGCATCAACAAACTCGTGACCATCTGGTAAACGGTATCTTCAAGCAGGTGGCAGTCGGATTCGGCCTTACCGTCGACGATCTTGCAGATAGCCTTAGCTAAGACGCTTACGGGCTTGGAGGCTAGGGGAGAGCGGTATCCGAAAGCGAAGATGATACCGGAGTCTATGTCGGCTGGGAAGCAGGTGGATAGGCTGCTCCACGCGTGACGTTCCACATGCTCGCAGAGCGCTGGTATTTCTTGGCGCAAGTCCAAATACAGGCAAGGATGCCAAATGAAGCTCTGGCGAGGAACAGATGAAATTTGCCAATGATAGAAAAGGAACGAAGGGTGAGCGACGGTAACAGGCAGGGAAACAAGATATAGGGACTAGTCAATATTCTTTTTATCGTGCGGCGTATTCGCGCACTCAAGCACAGACATCCGAGATCCAGGCACGGGCAGCGCTCCTTAGGCGTCGTTTGTAACTGACACGAATATTAGGAACAATTCTCGGTGTCACTAGCCACAAATACCACCAGTCCAGGCTTGAAGAGGATGGACTGCAATTTATGTCCACGATCTTCAGCTTTTCTTAAACGAACGAAGTAGAACTTAGAGCCGACCTAATGATCATGACGCCATACTATAAGAGCTTCCTCAAGATCAAGCAGAACGGTATTACGTAGCAGATCGTCATTGACGAGGTGATGCAGCAGGTGCGTTGAATGCTGGCTGGGCGACGACTTGTAGCAAAACCCACCTCGCAGGATGTCCGGAGATGCGCTTTTTATCAAGGGCTCATCGGCATACCCGGAACGCGATGAGGAAGACGAGACGTTACATGTGGTGTCTTGGAAGGACTTCACCTACATGGATGCCGACGTTTGGAACAACTTTCAATAGGGGACGGGCATAACGAGGTCCACGAACAACCGTCGCAACGGCCAATACCGCGGGAGAATATCGCATTTGAGGCATTCCCGGAAGGATGTAGTAGTACCGCCACCAGTAGGAAGTGCTCATCTAGCCAACTGGCGCCCAATAAACTCCTACTAAGCAATCCTAGTCCTGCTGCAGCATCCGGGAATCCTCCTTCCATTCCCTTCAGGATTCAGGCTAACTGTCTGAAAGTCCTAGATTTAGAGTTCAAAGGGCTAGATGGAATCATCTAGAGGTTTAACCCGGAGAAGGAGTCTAATCTCAATAATATATAATCAAGTTTGATAAACCAATACTTTCACCAAGCGCTACTGCGCAATATAAACAACAAATCCACGTCCCCAGCGAAGGCTAACACCCATGCACTGCCAAACAGGGCGCATCGACATGTCATACTCTAGGCTATAGAAAGGTTTGTCTACAAGGCAGCTCTCGATGGGCTCTGCTTGCCGCTTTTGAGCGCTTCATCGAGGCACACCTAGCCTTTGAACAAGACAGGCTCCATCCAAGAGACAGGTCGATCGACAATCTCACGATCAGTGAGGACAACGTTAACCTCTTCTAATCCTTTGTTAGATGACGTGGACCTGGATATTGTAAATTTACCAAAGACTGCGTCATAAGCATATGTGTAAATAGGGAGAAGAGCTTACAGATCAGAAGGTTTACAAATCACAGCGGTGACTATTTCCATACGATAAGCCGTAGGAGGGCAAGCAAGGCCAGAGCGGTATTCTAGAGGGTGATGGACCTACGAGATGCGTGGACGGGCCCGAAAGATTACGAGAGTAACATAATACAGACACTGCATGCTATTCATGCGTGCAGTAGAAAGATGCTCAGTCGGACTCGATGCTAGGTTCGATTGCTTGCTGCCGATTTACCTCTACGTAGTTGATGGTCGTGGCTGACTGCGTCACGATCCGGGATCAAAGTTATTCACACAACCATAGCATTCCGCAGCTACTGCATTGCTCGCATACCCTTCCTCAAACTTCTGGTTTCCTTCCATAAACTGAGCAACTGATGATACGTTAGCATGTAGACCCGAAGTCAAAGGGCGGGCTGCGCACATTGGCCAGTAGGCATGAATGTTCGGATCATTCAACTCTTTTCTCACATCAACCAGAAGAATATTGACTTCCTCGATAGTCCAATCAAGGCCCCTCGTTAATGGTGCGAAAGTGATTGATTCAAGAACAAGCTTCGTGTTCTCATTGTTCCATGCTCCGAGCTCCTTGTATTTTTTGTCCTTGGGCCAGCGGTTTGACGGCCACTTGAAACGAATTTCGACGATACTGGTGAATCCAACTTTGTCCATAATCCCCTTCAAATCTTTGGTTGGTATGTATGGGCGACCCAATTTGACCGCTGCTTCACGTAGAAGCTTACACCATTTCGATAGTGCATGTGCTTCGGTAAGAGTACCGTCGTCAGACTTCATGAAAGCATCAATATCTTGGATTTCGACGTAGCCGCCTGGAGCAAGATTACTAGCCAAGTTAGGGCTAACCTATAGGCAATACAGGGCCTCAAGTGAAACTTACTCAAAGATTTTGCGTAGATAGTCCTCCCAGTTCTGAATGCTCATGTTCATCATTCTGCTGTGAATGTAAGTAAATAGCGCAGAATAATTCCACTCCTCGTCAATATCGTCGATCTGAAACTCCACATTGGTAGGGACACTAGTCAACTGTCAGTCACTATTTGGCTCCCAAAGAGTAGCTCAGACAGTACAAGTTAGGCTGAATGGGAGAAAGGTCGATCCCGAGAACCTATATATGATGTCAGCTATGAGCATCTTCAGCTCTTGGATGCTTCCTTTTACCTCAGCCTCAGGATGATCATCCGCAAAGTCAATTGCCCAAATACCTGTACCAGTGCCCACGTCGAGAACTCGTTCGACCTTGGAACCGGGTAGGTTTGGTGGGGCGAGACCAAGTTTGTTGTTGAAGGTTCGGAGAAACAAATGGTGCTGCAGGTCTAAACAATTTTAGCATCAAAATTAAACGGCGGGTGAGCTGCGTAAGTTTACCTAGCCTTTCATTCTCTCGCTCGTCGTTGGGAAGGTTGTACTCTAGAGTTGGTATGTATTAGTGGGAGATGTCTCTGGGGGGAAGAAAGGTCAACCAACTTCCATCCTTGTATCGATGATATGTTCTCCCGTTTTCGTGTCGGTAGTCGAGAATGGAGCTTCTCAGGCTTGTGGTTGACGACGCCGTTTCCTATGGCCAGGGCTTATGTCAGTTATCTGACGTCTTTTTAAAAGACAACGAGCAAGAGGCTACCCATACACTTCCAAAAGAGGAGTCTTGATCGGCAACATCCTAGACCCAAGGTTAGCTCATGCTTGTATTGTTTGTAGTTGGGATTGAACATTATCATCAGGAGCTATGATAACATCTCCGCCGGTTGCTGCCATTGTGTTGAACCTGAATTGTCTTTATACGCGTGTGTTGGTTCGTTTATCAACGAGCCGGGTTGTAGGCTGAACAAAGCATTGCAGTCAGCATTCCCCTCACAAAAAGGCGGCGAGTCGGCCAGCTGTTAATACCTCAACCCCCTTGTTGCCAAGCTTGAGCGGGGACCAATTACGTCTGAGCTGGACCACGTTGTTCTCTCTCATCTCAGCAGATGTCCCGCCGGAGATTTGGGCCAACAACTATACAGGGATCAGACGTTCTCCATCCAATCCCAAATGCTTGCAGACGCCGAGGTCGGTATCTGCCAGGGGAAAAACTCTACTCCGAGTGAAATCAGGCTAATAGACCATTGAAAATTGAGGCGTGTTCGGTCAGCATAGAATATCAAAAAGAAAAGAAAAAGAAACTGTGGTGGTGGCTAGGCGACAAGGAGAATCGACAGTCATGTTGCGATAAGGGAAATTGATGGCCGCGTTACATCCCATCTACGAGGAATCGGGGCCGCGGCCAAGGAAACATGAGGTCTGAACGGCCCTGCCAGAGTCATATCGGAACAATAAGGCATCTTGAACCTGCAGGAGGTGGTTGCAGGCTCTGTGGCCCGCTCACAAGTCAGCTTCGAGGATCTAACGGGCAGTTTGAGACAACACGGCAAAATGACTCCCCTTACATTTACTGACGGAAGCATACGTGGCGTTACATCTTGTTGAAGATGTAACAACTTTTGACAGCAGTTAACGGGCAAAGGATCGACCAGGTGAATGGTGTTGATGACGAGGGCCACAGTCCTTGCCATGTAGTGCCCAAATTTGTTTGCCAAAGTTCAAGGTCTGGGTGAGCAAGGTACGTCCTTTAGACTTTGGCGGTGAGCAGGATTTGGCAGAAGAATTTCAAGATGCATCATCCTCAAGATCAATTCAAACCAGTTCCTATCCGCGCTTATATAACGACTTTTAGATACCTTCGCTTCCCTTTCCTTCCACCAACCCGATTTCCTAAGCTCAGTAACATGAATTGGAAACATAGGCCGAAAACCGACGACGGTCATTGCCATCTTCGTCCAATTGCCTACTGACGCAGAATATATCTGCCACTACCACGAACATCGCCATTAAGCAGACCACCAACCAATATTGTCATCATCACTGTCATCGCTTACATCTGCCAACCAACTTTTGCAATGATACTCCTCAGAGAAATCTGCCTGATCTGTGATGCAAGGTGAAGGCAAGTTAGAAGATAAACCATCCGACTGAAAAGTTCTCTCAAACTTCCAATAAATGGTTGCCATGACTCTCGCAGGGTCTGCTTGAAGAGCTGCCAGGGAAGCCGTAAATCGCAATCGAGCAAGACACTTAGTGAGGAAAATCGCAACAGCATCGTCATAGCCTTCACTCGGCCAGTGCGCAAAGTCTGATAGTGCGGCCTCTTGAGAACGCTGCAGTTGGCATAGCATTGCCCGCGTCGTCATACCCTCAGGGGTCTGCCGATCCGAAAACTCTGCTTCAAGAACAGCATAATCTCGCAGTTGAAGATGCGCTTGGAGGTCACGAAGGCGTAGTTCGAGCCATTGAGCGTTACTCTCGTATCGTTTGCGCTGTTTACTGGTCGACAATTCGGTAAAGGCAAGGAGATACCATGTATAGACTTCGACGCCATATTGATTGAGGTATTGCACATCCCAATGGGCATACGGGTTTGAGGGCCTCGAGTGATTGAAAAGTCCACAGGCCAGCAATGCATTTTGGTTGAGTCGAATCAGCAAGTGATTCAGAGGAGGACTGTTGTTCGGAGGCACATTGTTTTTGAGCGAGGGAGTGGCAGACGCGTGTATAATTTCGTCGTCCTCTCGACGGCCGTAGTTCGCGCGTGAGAGGGCAATGCTATTGCCCCCAAGAGTGACTGGCTGACAGGGAGAAGGAGCTCGAGAGGAAGAGCTTGACTGTGGTGGCTCATCTTCCAATTGTTCTCTCATCCGGGTCGTAGGGATAGGATCCATGAGTGAGCATGACTGTATTTCGTCGCAGCTTGGAGGAGTTGTGGCGCCCTGGATTGGGCTGTTTGGCGGGGCTGTTAGGCCCCCCTTGTTGCTTGTGGTCTCAGCCATTGCAGAAAGAGGAAGCAAAAGCTTCGTTGCAGGCAGTAACTTGAAAGAGGTTTCCAAGCTGCATTCTAAAGACGAAGACTTTAGTATTTGTAGATAGCCTTACCTCACTGCTGATCAAGGAGCCTACCGTATGCAGGATGGCAAGCCTGGAGCCCGTTCATCAGGGGCTAAATTACTTGCTCGGCTGTCTGTTCCCTGCAAATGATCTGCCTGCTCTGCCGTCCCAGACCCGCTAAGGCGCATTCGGTTGCATACTAATGGACGGGGTCAACATTCCGGTAGCCAAAAGCAAAACAGTTGTTTAAGCCAGCCACAGTTGCATTAACGTGCTTAGCTTAGTTAGCAATCACCGTTTTCTCCCAACGGGCCACTGTCCCAACCCCCCTCGAGCTGTAACAGTGCCTGCATCGGACTGCATATTTCTGCAATCAAGCCACACCGGCCAAGTTGTGTGGTTCGTCAACCGACGCAAGTTGTTGAACAAACTGATTGGGTTGTGGTGTGTCGCACGTAGTGTGCTTAAAAGATAGAAGGTCAGGCCATTAATAGTGAGCAGCAGTAGTGAGTTGGTTGATGGTTTTCTTTTTCTTTTTCTTTTTCTTTTTCTTTTTTGTTTTCTTTTTTGATGCGGGGTATTCCATTCCGCATAGTTACTTAAAGTATACAGCTTGGTTACTAACACAGTTGTTTCTGGGGCCGTGAAGATCTTGCTTATCCTGCGACACTTCCCTTCAGCGATGCAAGAGCTTTGCATTGGGATAGTATGCATAAGATAGGTATTGTCCAAGCTAGGATTTGCCAGGGTTGTGAGATAAGCTGCTTCAGCACTCGTATCGTTCTGATTGGGCTAGACCGGCCCCACCAAATCCGTGTTTTGTAAGACAAGACTAGTCAATAAAACGCTGGGGCGTCTCGATTCGGCTCGTCAGCCTTGTCTCCGCGCTTTTCCCTCTTTCCCCCTCTCTCTTTTCCTCTCTTTCCCTTTCCCTCCCTTTCCCTCCCTTTCCCTCCCTTTCCCTCCCTTTCCCTCCCTTTCCCTCCCTTTCCCTCCCTTTCCCTCCCTTTCCCTCCCTTTCCCTCCCTTTCCCGTTCTCTCTTATCAACACCATACGACGTCGACGGCACAATATGGGAAATTTACTGTGCTTCAAGCAGTAGTCTCATCGACCCCGTCATCCTTCATGACATCGTTCTTACACGGGTCATCATCGTTCCCTTCACTTCTTTCGTGTGTTGTTGATTTCATAATGGCCATCATATCGTGATTGATAAGAGGCTCACTAGCCACCTCGGTCGGGGTTTTGTCGAAGCGTTGAAGCCATCGTACGATGTTGCGTATGGAATTGAGAGGGAAACGAGAGACAGCTTGAGCTGTAGAATGGTGCGCGAACCGCGAGGGAAGGAAGCAGATAGTATGATCTGCATTGGCGTCAGCAATGTACTTGACGCTTTTTGGGGGCCGGAAGTCATTCGTTGCGACGGCAGGTTGGACTAAGCCTAATAAAGACGGAACTTGCATTGCCAAGAAAAGTCCCACGTCTAGTGTGACCAATGCTTCATGTTCGCTGCCGTATTAATGGTGCCATCTTGACGCTAATTAGCTGAATCTCCTTTTCATGGCCCAACATCGCCAACCCACCTTTTCTTACGATTCACTCTCCGGGTGCCAGCCGCCACCTGAGCTTTCTTTGAGCCATCCCGCCTCCATTTTCTTTCTCTATTTTCTTTTTCAATTTGTTGGTCCCCACACCCCTGAGAAGATATTTTTCATCAGCATGGACAATATCATATTCAGCTCGGGTAGGCCGCAGCCACCGATGCCGCGACAGCCAAAGCCCAGTCGATCGCCCGAGTCAGTCAGTCTGATCAAGACCTTTCTGAGAGCACTACCTAAAGGGGAAGAAGATTGGGATGACAAAGCGCCACGCACCCAAGAGCAAATCGAACAATTGCGTCTAGACTTAACTTTGAGCAAACTCGTGCGCGAAGGACGTGCTAAGATGAAACCGAAAGCGCTTCTTCAATCGTTTGCCGAAGAGCATGCAGCATTACTTCGTAATCTAGAATCACAGATCCACAGTTTCGTCTTCATTGCATTGGGAGACGTTGCTATCAAATCGGATCTTCCGGTGAGGGAAGTCGATGAGATGACGATGGCCTATACAGGAGCCCAAAAATCCGCAGTGAGAACCCTACGACTTGGCGTCCGACGGTGGATCAAAGCTTCAGATGCATTGCGTCAGTCGTGGCTTGCCAGAGCGGACGAACTTCCTCTCCGTCGTGAGTACCTACAGGTCATTTTATACAGATGAGTGTACTCAATGCTAGCAGGGAAAAGCTTCATTCACATAATGAAGAAAATTCCAGATGAAGATATTGGAATCTTGCGTGAGATGACGGTTGAAGGAGATCAGGCGGTGCTAGCAGATGTCAAAGTCTATATCCCCAAGAAACAGCTATCATCAGGCTCACTCCGTATACCCAACATCATATACGAGCTTCATGGCGGCAAACTCAGGTGAGATACACCGGCTAGCTTCAGGTACAGTACTGACTTGACAGCCTGGTTGATATTGAACGCCACCTCGCAGTTCCTACAGCCAGTAACGCCAGGGTCGGAGACGATGCTCATGACTCCACCGACCACAACATGATGCAGGTCATGGAAGGATTTGCTCTTCCTACACGGGAACCAGTTCGTAAATAGCTAGAGAAAACTTGGTGTGGGGAGCACAAGCTACCAGCGAGCCACCGAAATACAGCTCCTGATCAGGCTTCCAAATCTCCTGCTGCGACAGATAACTTCCGCGCCTCACTTGAAACTTTGCTTCGTACTGTGATAAGAGAAAAGCACGACCCAGGTACCCTTCCGTGATCGTTGCACTATGTCCCTCGGAGAGCTGAAATACCTGAGGTTCCCGCACCCTTGGTCCGGTTTTCAGGCCCGCTAACTGGACTAAATTGGCCTGGAGAACGGCATCAGCGACAGCAGAGAGCGACAGGGTTTGTACGCGTACTTGATTCTGGAGGATCTCGTACATGTCAACACATGATTTGGGCGGGTCATAACGCTGAAGGCCAGGTTTCTTCTCGGCGGGTCGGGGTTGCAACATCACGATTTCAGGCATCGCTTCCTGTCGAAGTCTCTGCAGGTTTTCGTCTAGGGTGTGGAATCCAAACAAAGGCCGTGCCTGAGAGCCGGCCGCTCGATCCACATCCGGCGTGTGATCAGCCATCTGCTTGAATACGGGTGGCTCTGTGAGCGGTAATGGGAGCCTTGACCAACACAAAAGCCTCGCACTAGCTAGAAGATCTCGAGGTTGGGGTATCTGCATGGTTGCCTCAGGCTCGAATATTGGGCTCTTGCGAAAATGCCGGGGTCGTTGCGATAGAGCCAACATCTTTCATGCCCCCCAAGACTTGAGATGCGATCGTCATTGGCGTATGGTGAGACAAGAGATAACAGCTTCGGGGTGGAGGAATGTATTGGTCATCGTGGCAGGCTCTTAGCTTTACCTCCAGCTTACGAGGAATACCATTTGCGGTTAAGTCATGATCCTCATGCTCGCCGGAAATTAGTGCAAGCTCGGCTGATGCGCAAAGTCGAAAGTCTTTCCTATTTTAGGCGGGGAATGTCTTGGCAACCAAGTCACCCGCATTTAGCTGAAGGTTATGTGTAGGGTTTCTCCTGATTTCTCTGGAAAAGCAGCGCGATCCTGGCGACAAGACGCTTCTTGGACATGTTTTTTCATAATCTCTTTCCCAACCAACTCGCCAGGTTTGCGACCGGGACATTCCGCTGATTTCCGCCGGGCAACGCCTCGTGTGCAGGTGGACATATTGCTGTTGGGTATTCTTTGGTTCATGCATCTTGCGGCCCGCTCGTCTCCGTCACCTTTCGTACTGTCAGTATCCAGAATGGATCACAAGATCTTTCAATATGGGCTGATCAAGGGCACGCGGGGCTTTTCTTCTCTAAACAACGATAATGTCGCGTACCTCACACGTAACGGTACTATCGACTCTGTGCGAAACGACGACGGGCGGTTCCTCGCAGTGCTACAGTCGCAGTTGCACCGTTTCGACATCGAGAAACAGCATATCCAACACATTTCAACGAAAAGTGGCTTTGAAGTGTAAGATCGAACATTAGGATCAAACATTACGCTGACTACCACTAAGCTACATACAATTCTCGAGCTGGCGACGTTTTGTCGAGTTATCATGGGAAGGAGACTCTTGCAGGGCAACGGCAGAGCTTCCAAAAAGACTAAAGAATGTCAACGTTCAGCTTCGAAAGGGTACAACCGTCATTACTCTTGGGACAGAGAAACATCAGCAGAATTGCGTGTACCGAGCGACAGTAACGATCGACAGAGCAGCCACCATACTGATGCACATGGCGAACCGACGGACGATACTATAAGGACGTCTGCGCAAGTTTCACAACCGTCCAGTATCGAAGAGATGGAACAACGCATAGAGGCGTGCTTGCGCGTGAATCGGACATCGCCATATGAGTTGGCCGAACTCTGTGGGATGTTCCCTGGACACGTGCCCAAAAACCTATGTAGAATGTGGTATCGGGTGAGGGAAAGGCTGAAAAGAAAGTACCTGAACGCATTGTCGTCCTTACGAGGGTAGGTTTGTCTTTGTGATGTTCAATTGCATCAGGAGCTAACATGCTGCTTAGATCAGCGTCGTGCAAGACTATACAACGAATGGGGCAGAAGGTGGATGAGACATCTATTTTCGTCAGACAGTAGACAAGCACCGACGAGAAGAAACGTAATTAAAATCCAGCAATTTGATTCATGTTGTAGAACAAAACTACTCATTATGATTCTGGTGACTTTATATCGTGTTCACAGAAAGTAGAACTATGATTCCCTCAGGCAGTCATGGGAACGGCCATGAACTTAGGTGGCAAATTGTCAAATATCGGGAAGTAGGCTATCTGAATGATCCATGTCAGGAGTTCCCTGACGCCACGTCGACCAACACCGTTGGCGGGAACTAATTAGCGTGATTGAGTTCTTATCGTAGTTTTGCCATGCGTCAGGGGCTTTACCAAATCCACAAATTCGTGGGGGCTCGGAACTGTTCCACGGATCTTTCGTAAAGCGCTAAAGACGGGCCGGCGGATTTGAGGTAGTTTTATATAATCCCCAGTCATAAGCGAGACCCAGTGTTGAGCAACCATGCCAACTTCAATCGCCAATGAAGAGACCATGGATCTAATGGGTGACAGGCTTAAATAAGGCCCGGCTTCCACTTCCAGTCGCTCATCATGACGCTTCAACCACCCTGAATACAATCTACAAATACACTAACATCGACTTCTTTGAAACAAACATGGACAACATGCACCAATATCAAATCGTTGATACCTATCTCCTATCCATAATCTCTTTGTCTTTCATCTTTCTCTTCATATACCTCAAGTTCGACGCTGCTTGGTCAAAAAATACATGCTTGGTGGCCTTGGCTATAGTATGGATAATCCTAGAGCTGCTGGCCTTGATTCCTTTTTCTCTTCAGATGAGTGGAGCGATCAAGGAGTCCTGGTCTCCTCAGGGTTCTATGTACGGGATCCTGATCACGCTATCATTATGGGGGATTGGAACATTACAAGTAAGTGAAGAGTCTGTTACTCGTCATGCTCTTGCTCTAAGATGTCCATGCAGGTCCTTGCGGTTATATTTCCAATCGGAAATGGCACTGATCTGGAGATGTGGGCGATGTATGCCGTTGCCTTTGAGTGTATTGAGGTCATCATCATAGTGACCTTGATATTCGTTCCTCAAGTCACGGTTCACAGCGAAATTGCGTGTGTTGTGCCTCCGCTGACATCCCAAGTCATAACAATAGCGATAATGTATCGTGCTTCTCGTGGGATTCAAAGGCACAGCATACCTAGACGTACGGCCGTTCACCATATCTGGGCTGGCTTAGCTGTGATAATCATCTCCATGGTTCTAGCTGGGCTTTCAGCCAGTGGAAAATACCCGAGCCTTGGGTTCTTACAAGGCATCCTTTTCATGGAAAGTTCAGTCATGGGTCTACGACCTGCAGAACAGAAGCGACTGAACCGTGGACTTGCAAATGGGCATCCGGGCATCCCGCTGACCTCGCATACGCCTCCCGACTCGACATCATCTCTCAGCGACGACATTTGCCGGCCGGCGTCTTCTTACACATCCTTTAACTCTCGCCCTTCTCCATGCTAGCATCACGCTGTCCTGCCGTCCCGTGTAATTTAGTTTCTCGACATGACGGCGCCACGGGAAACACGGATGGGATAGAAGATATATAGTTTGCGCGATTTTATATCTATTTCAGTCTATCCAGGCCAGATTCGGCTTCCTGTATTTCATTAAATTTTCAATTCCCTGTGAGCTATCCATACAGTGGACACTGTACAGCTCTAGACTTAGCGAGAAACTCCCGACTGCGTATAGCGTTCCAGCGGAGAAGCTTAACGTCAGAAAACAACCTTGACTCGGACCCGCCAAACAGATCTTTACTATTCAGACAACTCCACATTAGCAGCCTGTAAGGCCGGAAACTGCTCTGCTACGAAGCGTGAACGGACGAAGTCTGGGGTGCCAGAAGTAACATTGTTATACCTCCAAGGTCTCAGGCTACGACTCATCCATCTTCCACGCTATCACGCGATTTGCTAGGAAGACACAAGAAGGCTCTTTCTTAGACGATCTCAGATATCAAGGCTTACTATAGTCGATAACTTCGGGCTTCTCTATGCGAACTAAGGTGAGTTCGTAGCAACAGAACCGATATCTAGACCAGGGTGGTTGGAACTTCCTTCTCTAGGACACATATTGCCAGACGCTACTTATTCATTTTCATTTGAGTAGACTTGCAAGGTTATCCAACGTTGTTTTTGTATAGAAAAGGTTCAGCAACAGTAGGGGTGCTTAATAGTCCGGAAATGATATCATCAAAAGTGGCCGAGGTTTTCTGAAAACTGACAACGAATCTAGCTAACATCACCTTGTTATGCGAGAGGTCATTGCACAAACAACATCTCATGACTAAAGAACCACATTTGAATATTTCGAGAACTTGAAAGAAGGTAACTTGGCTCTCGTTCTATGTGTAACGGTTGCACCTAACCACTACGCCATGGGGCAAAAGACTGGCTAATAACTGTTTTTGTAGCAATTACAGTGGTGCTTACAGCTGCCTATAGAAGCCTTATAGCGCTGTTACGGTAGCCAATCGTAACACCATAGAATTTAAAGTTTTAATCTTTAATTATTTAATATAACGTGTTGATAAGTATGCTGACCAGACAAGTATATTGACCACTGCACTGTATAACTATAGAAACCTACCCTATAACAAGCTTTTACAATAAATAAAGTAGCTAAAATTCTAATAAAAATAGTACTTAAAATAGTATGATTAACTTAAATTAATAGTATTCTTTACAGATTTTTAGCTATTTTATTACATATAGAAAACCTTATAATACAGTTGTAACAGTTGCACAAACCGTTAAACCACAGGGCAAAAGATCGGGCCATAATCGCTATGCAAGCAATTATGGGTGTGCTACAGCTGCCTTATAGAAACCTTACAGCGCTGTTACGGGCACGAATCGTAACATATATATTTATAATATACATTAAGGAGTAGTATTAAAAAGATATTAGCTATCTAATTAGTTAAAAAGCCTATTAATTCCTTTTAAATTATAAGGAAAAGTATTTATAGATTTTATTATATAACTATCATTTATTATCTTGAAAGGTACAAAAGTTAATATAATTTTAAATATAATTAATAAGTATATAAAATATATATAATTCTCTCTTATATTAATTAAAATTATAATAACGTACATAATAAGCAAGTGAATTAGACAAAAGAATGGATCAGCATACTATTCAGCTAATAATAGCCTACCCTACAGTATTTTATAGCCTAAATAAATTAGCTAAGAATATAGAATGATTAGTTCCTAAAATAGTATAATTAAATATATAAGAAAGTATTTTTTTTAACGATTCTTAATTATTTTATTTTATATAGGAAACCTTAAAATACACTCTATTTTATGGGACAAATAGACTTTAGGGTGTATAGCTATATAGGATTCATTTTAAGAATTTAGGAAAGTTAATATAGCTTGCTTTAGGACTTATGTATAAGCTATTTAATTCTTAGCTATTTTAAGCCTAATTTCAAATCTCGAGAATTTTTAAAAAAAATACCTTTTAAGGTAAAAAGTGGGTTAATCCACTTGCTTGTCTAATCCACTCGCATATTATTTATAATGTTTAAACTTACTAAGCTATTTTCTAATAAAATTAAGCTTTAACTTAAAATATTAAATAAGGTATTCTTATCTAAAAAACTTATTTCTATAAGTATATTTTAATTAAAGTTGTATTTCTTCTTAAAGATAAAATAAAAGCTATTAATACTATTTTACTTATAAATAAATAATTAAATATTTAAATATTACTTAACATATTTTATTAATACTAATTAAAATACTTAGTTAAAACTTTTATATATAATATAATTTATATATAATAGAGGGATAAACTTAACTATTAGAGTAACCCTATTGCAAGCATTAATAAGATTTAAGCTAGAATTTTATATTACTATAAAAATAATAGTACTTAAAAAGGAGCTTTAAAAGTAATATTTTAGGTTTAAAAACTTTAAGATCTTAAAAATAAGCTTATTATATATTAAAAATTTAATATAAAAAAATAAACTAAATACTTTAATATTAAATATAAAAAGATATATTATAATTAGGGGTAATTTATAATATTATTAATTAAAAACCTTAGACTTAAAGAAAAAAATTCTAGCCTTAAAGTAAATTAATTGTTTTAATGTATTAAGTAAATTAGGCTTTAAGTATATATATTAATCGTCCTTAAATAATACTTATAACTATATAATATCTTTTATATTAATTTCCTTAAAGTCTATAAAGGAACAGGATAATATAAAGAAAAACCCTCTTAATACGTAAATTAAAAAAAGAAAATAGTATATAAAAAGTTAAATATATTAAAGTTAGAAAGGTTATTAATAAAAACACTTATTATTTTATTAAGTAAAATGGTTAGCCTTTTACATATAATTATTAAGTTATAAAATTAAATATAAGAAATATACCTCAAATTATATTAAATTAATATAAATTTAAAGTATTAAAGAAAAATAAAAAAGCTTAAAATTATATGCTAATAATACCCTGAGGAAATAACGATAATATAAGAAAGTAAGAATTAAAATTATTAATTAAAGGTATTATACCTAAAGGCTATATGGCTATTAAAAAAAAGAAAAATTATTAAACCTATTAAAAGGTAAAACCCTTTTAAAACTACTAAGACTTACTACTTAAATTAACTTATTATAATTATTATTATCTTTTTTATAATAACATTTACTACGTATATATAAAGCTATAATATTCCCCTTACAAGCTACTTAATTATAAGTTTAAGAAATAATAGGCTAAGTTTAGATAATATTATAAGTATAATATACTATGTTATAAGCTTTATAATATAGTATATTTAACTTAATTTTAATTATATAACTTATATTTATATATAGCTTTAAAGAATAAAGTTATTTAAAGTCTCTAATTAGGGCCCCTTATATTATTAAAATATACTCTATTTAATTATAAAAGCTATATAAAAGCTATAATAATAATAAAAATATTACATTATAAGGCTTAAAGTCTTTTATATAAATATAGTTAATAATAAAAAAAGAAACATAAGCTTAAGATATCTTTATTACTAATCTTATTAATATTTATTAAAGGATTAATAAGATAATTATAATTATAATAATTATTATTAATAACAATTATATAATAATATATTTTATATTAAAAATTAGTGTTTTTAGCGTATGTTATTATAATATTTTATAATTAGTATATTAATATTACTTACTTAAAGAGGTTAATACTAAAAAGGGTATTTAGCCTATTAAAGATAAGTGTAATGGTTGTGGTTCCTAAGGGATAAACTAGTCTATTCTAGGTTTATATTGGCAGATAAAGTAGGGCGTGATGCTTAGTGGTGCAAAGTATTATATCTCTTAATAATTAAGTAATATATATTAGGCTTATTAATATAAAGAAGTTTTATTAATAGCTAGTAAGCTAGATTTTATAAAAGTATTAATAAATATATTTTATATATGAAGGCTTTTTATATAAAGTTAATTATATTTAGGAATAATATTATTCCTAGTATAATACAATTCTAGGCTATTATTAATTTTATATAATTATTAGTCTTATAATAATTAATATTTAATAAGGTAAATTTATAAGAGATATATAATATAGCTATAGGGGTTATAATATAATCTCTCCCCTTTATTAGGTCTTATCTTTAAGACCTATATACCCTAGCTAAGTTAAATTTTATTTAGTATATTCTAACTTAACCTTTTTATTATTATATTATATAATATTTAATTATATTTCTAAGTAGTCTTTTTATAAGGATTATAAAATTAATACCCTTACTTTATTTATTAAGTCCTTTGATAAGGAGGCTAATATACTTTATACTTAATATTTCTATTTTAGTAAGAAATGCCTAATATTTATAAATTCTATATATTATAGTAAATATATTTATAATAAGAAATCTTATAGTAGTATTTATATAGTATTTTCTGATATATATATATTTTATCTTTTTTTATTTTAATTAACTTATTATAATAATAAACTTAATAAAGTAAGAAAAGAAATTAGAAATTAATAAAGATAAGGCTAGTAATAATCTTCTTAAGCTTTATAAGGAGATAGTGGTATTATAGTCTTATCTTTCTGCTATTATAGGTTATTTATTAATAATCTAGAAGATCTATATTAAAATAAAGGAGTATTATTCTAGGGCTACTTATTATAGTCTTTAAAAGGTAAAGTAATAAGATAGCTTGCTTTCTATATTAGATACTTATAAAGATATTATAATATATAATCTTTAAACTAATTATATTCTTAATAAGGTTAATTAGGCATTTCTTAGTTTAGGTAATAATTTCTTAAATACCTTGCTTTTATTTAATTTTAATAGAAATTCTTTAAGAATTACTAGATATTAATAAGGTATTTTAATAGTTCTTATATATTTTTATTTTCTAGGTAATCTTTGTATTTAATAAGGTATTTTATTTACTTATTAATTTTTCTTATATCTTTAATTACTTCTGCTTTATAGATTTCTAGTCTTTTAATTTCTTTTAGTTTACTACTAGTCTTAATTTATATTATATTAGCTGCTAATTTAAGTAATAAAATATAAAAGATTAGATAGAGCCTAACTTTTAATAATAGGTCTAGTTTATAATTATTTTCTAAAACTTTCTATTTAACTTTATATAATTTACTATACTTATAATCTAATTTATAACTTAGTTGTTTTATTATAATGTTTTTTATAGCTAAGTAAATTATATCTCCCTTTAAGAAGGTTAATCTTTTAATCTTTTTTATATTATACTATTTTTTTATTTATTTTCTAATAAATTCTAATTTTCTTTTTAATTCTTTATATAAAGCCTTTAAGTCTTTACTTTTAATTATAATAGCTAGGTTAACTATTTTTTAGTTTTTATATTATATAATATAGGTTTACAGTAAATTTAAAGTTAGCTATTAAAGGTATTATTTTTATGCTTTTATTATATATTATATT